>JAAVUE010000188.1:0-54117 GCA_014898975.1 Fusarium nodosum | reverse complement strand
GGGAAACGAGATAGTCCGGGAGTTCAGGGGGCCAGAGGGGCCTGCCTGGAGGTGGATGTTTGGGCTATCGACCCCGCTAGACCTCAGCGCCTCAGGTCAGGCAGGCGTAGGTCAGCCTAGCATTGATGGTCTGTGACTTCATAGCATTAGCAGGTAACCCCACCACAAGACTGGGCAGTTTTCTGCCCCGCCAATCTCTATGCATCATTAACTAAGAGTCATCTTTAAACGCAGTGCAAAAACATTATCCATACCTAAACTTTGAAATAACTCTCATTGCGCGCATAGATACTGCATAGCAGTTCTTATCCTTTTCCCTATAAACCTACTTCTAAGAAGTCATCTAACATTTTCCTCATTTCATATGCCCTCTTAGATCTTTACGCTGAACCACACTCGTATCCCATAACCAGACCCAACCATCTACCACCTGACCGATCTAGTTAAACAACATGTCTCGCCACCGAATTGTTCATACGTTTGATGCGAACGATATCGTATCTGAATTCGACGGCGATGAATATGAAGAGGAGGGAGAAGATGAGCTTAGCCCCGAGGATCGCCAAGCGATGGACGAGGGAACTGCAGAGGTTCGCAGAGCTCTAGGAACTGAGGCGAACAAGGTCACAAAGACACAAATTGAGGAAGCTTTGTGGCATTATTATTATGACGTCGACAAGTCAGTCACTTATCTGATGAAAACATTCATTGCCCCGGCACCCAAACCAGTAAAGAAAACGCCAGAAGGTATGTCAGTCTCTTTTTCTGCTTCGCGACGCCTTTTGGGGACTGGAGCAGACCACGGACGCCTGTCAAGCGGATACAACTTCGATATGAAACTTCCACCGGTCGGCAAAGTCCCTGCATGCTTCTTTGATGACATGCCGTGGTTAAACGTTCCCCGGGAGCGTCAAACTCACTTTGTCGAACCTGAACGTCCTCGTGGAGGCTTGCTAGGAGGAGGTGGCGAGGGCGCCCCGAAGATGTCAAAGCTTCAAGCTCTTGCGGCTGCTAGGAAGAAAAGGACCGAAGAGAAGAAGGAGCAAGAGAAGCTCGAGAAAGGCATCAATAAGCTTTCTGTTGCCGAGTCACAAAAGGAGAATCAGTCACCTTTCGAACAGAGACATCCAACTACCACACCCGCACCGCAAGTCCAACATACACGCCAAGAAATGGAAGCCAAGCATCAAGATACCGCCGAAGGTAACAAGAATAAAAGCCCAGCTTCTGTATGCAAGGATGAACTCACCGCGGATGCATTTCCTGAAGTTGAAATTGTGTCTCGGCCCAACCCATCCGGTCTTGCTCGGACGCTCTTTGGATCTGCTCCGGCCAACACCCACAGGCCTGATGTTTTTGCCATGCCTTATACATCCTCCCCATCTTTTCTCGCCCAAGCTTTCGCCGAGCCAAGTCCAGATGATATTGTGTTCGCGGCCCAGGCGAAAGGTTCGAATTTTACAAGGACGAAGTAATGAACTAATCTAATTCCATTCAGCGGGCAAACAGCCAGCACCCAAGGCTACCAAGAAGCCCCAAAAGGAGAAGGGCAAAGACGTCTCTGAGGCTGAAAAAGATGTTTCTGGGCTCAAGATTGCCGATGCACCACCACCTAAGAGTAAGGGTCTCGACGTTCTTAAGGAGTATGAAAATAGCTCCAATAAGCGGAGTATCAGTTTTGTTGTAGTCGGTATGTTATCTCGGTTCATCTGTTTATGTTCTGTACTGATCAACTAGGGCATGTTGATGCTGGCAAAAGTACCCTCATGGGTCGGCTGCTGTTGGAACTCAAGTTTGTTGAGAAGCACACTATTGATCGGTATCGAAAGCAGGCCGAAAAGTCTGGCAAGCAGTCCTTTGCCCTTGCATGGGTAATGGACCAGAGGAGTGAGGAGAGAGAAAGAGGTGTAACCATCGACATTGCGACAAATCATTTTGAGACGGAGAAGACTAGTTTTACTATCCTTGACGCACCCGGCCACCGAGATTTTGTACCAAACATGATAGCAGGTGCCAGTCAAGCTGACTTTGCCATCTTGGTCATTGACGCAAACACTGGAGCCTACGAGAAGGGTCTGAAGGGGCAAACGAGAGAGCATGTGTTGCTCTTGCGGAGTTTGGGTGTCCAGAGACTCGTCATCGCTGTGAACAAGCTTGATATGGTCGGCTGGTCACAGGCGCGCTATGACGAGATTGCTCAACAGGTCAGCGGCTTCCTCGCTGGCCTTGGCTTCGTGTCTAAGAACATTGACTTTGTCCCGATATCTGGTCTAAACGGCGACAATCTTGTCCGTCGAACAGAAGCCACTGCGGCATCTTGGTACACTGGACCTACTCTGATTGAGGCCCTGGAAAACTCGGAGCCGACAACAGCGCGAGCCCTCAAGAGTCCGTTCAGAATGGCCATCTCTGAAGTTTTCAGATCGCAACTTGGCACCACCACGATCGCCGGTCGAGTTGACGCAGGTTCATTTCAAATCGGCGATGCCCTGTTAGTTCAGCCAAGCGGAGAGGAAGCATATGTCAAGTCAATAATGGTCGACTCGGACATGCAAGACTGGGCTGTTGCTGGACAAAATGTCAGTGTTGCCCTTACCAACATCGATCCTATTCACATTCGAGTTGGCGACATGCTCTGCCTTACCAAGGACCCTATCAACTGCAGCGATAGCTTTGTTATGAAGGCCATGGCATTTGAGCACCTCATGCCTATGCCCGTGGACCTACATCGTGGGCGACTGCATTCGGCGGGGCAGATTGTATCGATCGCAGCAACACTCGACAAGGTCACTGGAGCGGTTGTCAAGAAGAAGGCCAGAGTTGTTCAGCCAGGTGGTGTGGCTCGGGTATCTGTCAAGTTGGCAGCCAAGGTTCCTCTTGAAGCTGGTCAAAGAGTCGTCATACGAAGTGGAGGTGAAACTGTCGCTGCTGGGTTGTTGGAATAGCAATAGAGATATAATCGAAAGTAAAAGTTTTTTTTTTTGTTGAATCATCGATTCTCTACTATTCTTACGCCAGTTGGTAATAAGGTGGTAAGCTTCTCATAGTTAGTTGTCTTGGATGATTGTTAATGTTTGCAAAAACTCAAAAGAACGATTTATAGAAAACTACGGATATATCCAACAACTCGTAGCCCGACATAGCCTTACTTACATTAGTGGATTTCTTATAACTACCTAGAAATGGCATTCTTTAAGTAGTTTTAAGCTTCCATATGCCCTCATTTCACTTTATTGGCTATGAAACGCTTGAAAACTTGTCAACACACATTGACGCCCATCATCACTCACCTCAGAACCTATCGGCAAGCGCCCTGACTCTCATTCGTCTACCTGATTCTCCGGGTATCTGAAGATTGCCTTTGACAGGCACCCGCCATACAAAGGTCATTTGCTCACACAAGAGACAAAGACGCAGACAAACTGTAGATCTGCATCAGGCAGATGTGTGTGTGAATTGAAGGATTCTGTGTATAAAGAGGAAGAGAATTCCCTCTATAGAGTCTAATTCTTCCTCGTCTGTCATCCTAGTCATGTCAGCTTTTGCACGCATTTTGTCTGGCTTTATGACTTACAGCCTGAGATGTCTGATCTAAGTGGCATAAACTGACCTACTAATTTTGTCTCTTATGCCGCCAGCAGCCAACTTTTCTGATACCCTGATGGTACTGACAAAGAACACGCGCATACAATCTCCGAGGAGGCGTCTCGTTCGTCTGGTCTTGGCTATGGACGTGCTATTAGCACTCCTTCTTCCTAGGGGGGTGGATCTTATATCGTCCTTTGTGGTTGTTTCGCGGTATCTCAGATCGTAAACTTGGCAGGAGCACATGAAGTTGGCCAAGCTGCGTGTCATACATGTGACGATGCTTCATCTTATATCACACCAGCTTGATTAGCTTAGTGTGTGAGGTTGCATAACAAGGCGTCATGAACATGAATTATGGATACAGCCACATCTGAGATACCATTCATGATTCTGACAGCCATCAACTTTAGACGTATAATATATTTATGACGTGTGGCACTTTTACAGCGAATGATATGAGTTTACTTTGCAGTGCTAGAGGAGACATAACTCCACATAGAGCGTTCATACTTTCTCCCACATAATGGGAAACGGAATGATCGCAGCGTGCAGCACATAATCAAAGTGTCGTGATTGCAAAAGTCAATATTTGAGTCCAAGCTTTGATAAATAATAAACTAAGCTAAACTCGCACCATGTGCCGCATGTTATATCACCAATCATACATTAAGTATTAATCAAAATTGTGTAATTCTTCATCTCTTAGTCCATGAGTCCCTTCTTACCATCACCATCAGCATCCTTCATGGGGTTGAGACGGTCGAGGAGAGAGGGCTTCTTTTGCTCCATTCCAACACCAGAATCACCGCGGGCCTGTAAAAGGTTAGATTATGCCATGATGAGTTCAATGTAGACTTACGTGAGGGGTGTTGCTCTTGAGAGGATCATTGTGAAGACCTCCAGTCTTCACAGAATCATACTCGCCGCCATGGGGCTTGTTAAGTCCCGCAGTGTTAGGATTTCCAATGTTGGCACTGTTAGCACCCATGGTACTGTTGTTGCCCATCATGCCAGTAGATCCCATTCCTGAACCAACGCCAGAAGTACCGGGAATACCTCCCTCACGGCCCTGGTGCTGGTTGTGAGCGACGCCAGCAGCAGCAGCGGCAGCACCAGCTCCAACTCCAGTGCCAGTAGAGCTACCAAGACCTCGGTTCTTGTGCTTAGAGGACTTGCCCAAACCACGAGACTCTTCGTCGCTAGAGCTCATAGAGCTGCTGCTGGAGCCGGATCCACGGCGATCCTTGTGACCGAGGCCATGGCGGTGCTTGCGGGAAGCGGCAGTAGCACCAGCTCCGGCCATGCCGCCAGCAGCAAGACCCTCAGCAGTGTGGCCAATACCATGTCCCTCACGGCCAGAGTGAGCCTGATTCTCACCATACTTGTCGCCGTGACCGTGAAGGTGCATGTTCCTGTCACCTTCAAGCCGCTCATTCTGAAGTTCTTGACGGTAAGGCTTGGGACACCCCTCGAACTCAGTAAGCTTCTGAGCACCTCTCTCACCGAGACCGCCGCGCTCAGAAGTGAACTCCTCCAGAGATTTCACAGGGAGGGTAGAGGTACCGTGTGTGACAGCTTTGGCATGATGGACTTCGTGGATAGGTATAGTTGTGTGAACAACGTGCTGCTGTTGAACTTCTTTCTGAATTACGGGCTGAATATGCTCATGGACGTGATGATGAACAGCGGAGTTTGTTAGTTATGCTGTTATGTTGTTTGGATTGAGGCTATTCAACTTACTTCGCTCGCCAGTTACTGTTGGGGCAGTTTCGGCAGAATGTGTGGTACCGAGAGTCTCGGTAGTATCTCGGTATTTAGCTGCCTCTCGGTCAAGAGTAGCCCGGGTATCCTGCTCGTTTCCGTGGTGGAATTCCTTGTGCTGGACAGCGGCAAGGTTGTGATGGTGCTGCTCAGGGCTGGGTTGTGTTAGCACATGCAAACGAATGGAACTGGCTAGGAGACAACACAAGTTCGAGACTTGAGTGCAAAGAGACAAAGAAGCACTATTGGAAGCCTGAATAGAGTAACTAAACCACTTCGTCTTGCATATCGGCTGGCTCAAGTTTTCTGTTGCTCCTGATGGCTGGGTGGGATATGACTTACAGTACTTCTTTATGAGCAAGAGGTTGCACTGTGAAGTGGTGATGGTCCTGGTGAACCTCCTTATCAAGAGCGGTAGTCACTTGCTCATGCTGGTGTGCTTTCTGGGTCTCTTGCGTGACAGGAGCCCTGACCGACTCGTCAACAGTGGTCTTGTGCTTTCCATCGTTTGAGAGGAAGCTAGAAACGGCGGACTTTGCTTTCTCCATTGTGGATGATTAAATTTAAGAGTGTTTGGTTTGTATTGGTTGTAGAGTTGAAGAGTTTCTGTTGATAGTGTGGATGAGAGGGTGATGATGTTGAGAATGGAGTAGAACAACAGAGGTGCATTTCAACTTATATACTTGACGATAGCACCCGATGCACTGCTTTCAAATGTATATTTAGCCTCATCATGATGCTTCGCATCATAGACGTCATCAGAATCTGAAGGTCTCAGCCAGACGGTGAGTTCCAAAGGAAGATCCGGCTTCTAACGTTAGTGTGTAGACCACATGGGAATTGTGACTACAATGGTGATGATGATAGGCTCCCAAGCCTTCTATGTCATCCCGCAATCTTCATTCGGTAGGTATCTTGATCTTTGTTCCCCTCTTATGACCGATTACATTGCACACGTCAACCTCTCTTTAGCGCACTTGCAGTTGCAGCAGCGAAACAATTACAAGCAATCAGCTTTCGTCCAGTCCAGCTGAATTCAGGGATTATCAACGTCACGATCGATAATTGCTTGCGGGATAGCTGCTCCGGTGTGACAAAACCCTGTCTCACCCACCCAAGTTGGCAGGTCAAGCACGTACGGTGCCCCCGCAAAGAGATTGATCCGCAACCAGTATTTTGTTTCCAGCGATGCTCTGTCCCCAATGTCTCCGTTCGGATATACAATGACATGGGTAAAGAGGAAGTGATGGGCGTGTTGTGAGCTAGAGGCTGAGACTAGCTCTCAGATTAGCATAGCTAAGCATCTACTAGCGTGGTATAGCTCCGATGGAGGGCGTCATAGAGCCTCAAACACGCAAACTTCCACCCATGATCCCCGCTGTTGATCCTGGGAAAGTGATCTCGACGTACTGCAAACATCGTTGATCTATTGCAGCGATTGGGGAAGATGATGTAAATATGCGGTATGTAATGGGTCCAAATGATGATGGCATGAGCTTCTTCTGAATCGAACAGAGTTGAGCCGGGTTTGGCTAGAACGGGCTGGGCCTGATCTGATGTGATGGATGGCCTCAGAAATCTGAGACCTGAACTCTGAGCACAACTAGGTACTCTAGTGCGTAGCAGGAATTATGACCTCTAAGCTTTAGAATACAAAATTAAATAGCATAGGAGCAAGGTCTAAACGGCATAAGCTGACTTACTAATTTCGTCAACTCTGCTTTCAGCAGCAACCTCTTCTGATACCCCGAGGATGCTCAACCAATACAATTGACCCTTGCGTGGCAAACTCCCCTATCAATAGTCTGCACTTTTGTGAGATCACTAATACGCAAACAAGTCTCCCTAACTTCCGTTGATCTCTTCCTTGTTTTTGCATATTCCCTCCCCTTATCCTATTATCGTTGAGCACCTTCTTTCCACTTACACGTGTAACCGGCTCTCATGGCGGGCCGTCTCAAAGATGCCATCAAGAAGCGAGCTTCACGTCTGCTTCATAGAAACAAAGATGAAGAAAGAGAAACGTCTGAGGGTGCAGGTCCACAGCCTTCAAGCAACAGAAACAGTCTGAATCCTTCGAGTAGAAAGTCACAGTCGCGCCATGGGAAATCATTGAGTCTCTTAAGCCGAAGCTCAAAGACAGAACCGAAGGATGGTTATGATGTCCATCAAACGCAGGCAGCCGAAAACACCAATGACTATCAAGCTCATCCAGCTGTCCAACCATTGGAAGCAGAGTTAGAGCCCAAAACCCCCAGATTAGAGCGTCAACGTCCCGGTATCAAATCGGAGGACACCGATGATCAACACACTGATGGGAATGCCCAAGGCAACGACTATTTCCAAGGTCCCTCGGTCCCAGCTGCGCAGCATCATCAACCGAAAGCAGGGAACGCGAATCATGAAACAAACCAGAACGCAAGGCCAGCCAACTCGCCTGATGCGGTTGAACTCGAGAGAAGGCTTTCCCGTCTAGCCGTCTCGCGGCGAGAGTCGG
Organism: Fusarium nodosum; assembly: GCA_014898975.1. Classification (NCBI taxonomy): domain Eukaryota; kingdom Fungi; phylum Ascomycota; class Sordariomycetes; order Hypocreales; family Nectriaceae; genus Fusarium; species Fusarium nodosum. Next base: position 46,271 of record JAAVUE010000188.1, on the reverse strand, counting down.
AACTCGAGCTCCCTGAGATAAACGTCGCCCCTCTGGCACCTTTCGAGTATACTCAAGAGATTGATGCCACGCAGGCGAGGCTCTCACGGCTAGCAATCGGGCGAGAAGGTACCGAGAAAGCAGCAACACACATCAAGCCCTTGTCTCAAGAGTCTGATGTTAACCTGGAGTCCAACACCAGCCAAGAAGCCAACATCAAGCATAACTTGGAAGTCATCCATCCTCGAGACGCCGAGTTTGATCGTATCAATAAGGAAGTCCAAGCCGGTACAAACGGTGAAGCCAACTTCCACCTGCAAAATAGTCTGGACTTTGACCGGACAGTCCACCACCAAGATCCGGTCGTCCACGAGGCTTCGAGATCTCATGTCCATACCATCTATGAACCGAAGCGCACACTGTCGATTCACCATCATGAGCATCGGACTCTGATCCAACCGATTAAGGACCCCAACCCTACCATACTTCCAGATCAACACTGGCTTCAAGATGACAAGACGGGAGAGATTTATAGAATTCCTGCCGAATTGGGAAAGCAACTAATGTAAATTGGATTTGTCAGAATGGTTGTTTGTTTTTGTTTCGGTTCAGGGAGCGTAGGCGAAGAGTTTAAAGACTTCGTGCCTCTCCGTAGAGTTTATGTAGCAGCTTTGTTCTCACACATAAAAAAGAAATGAGAACAAGGCGGCTGCATGAGCTCCATCACATGGTAACTCTTAGTTTGCAGAGTAGGGAAAAAGGTCAGTTGATATCACATATAATTTTAGTTGAAAAGATATGGGTTTACATTATGCTGTTTCCGTTTGAAGTTGTGTTCCTGTTCCTCGTGCAACTTTCCCTTGGTAGCACTTGCCTAAATCGTATCCTCATTCTAGGGTAGCTGTAGTGGGTCGAACCCGACGCTGGCCAACCACAATTCAAGAAATCTTCAGTTCGGGATAAACTTCAACGTGGCCTATCATGAAACCCAATTTTCGTATAAATGACCAGCCATTCAATCATTTCCAGGGAACTTATGCCTGAGCTTGTATGTGATACTCGATATTAAGGGATATGAGGATCTCCTATTACAGCAACCAAAAAAGGACACCTTCGGTACCTAGGCTCCGAAAGAGACCCACTGAGCGATGAACGGTGGGAATATTCTCGAATCTGGAGTTGAAAGAGGCCAAGTCTCCTCTATTTGCAGAGGATACCTATTCTTCGATATAATATTATACATTCCTTTTGCCTCTGTCAAAGTTGCACCCCGTATGTAATCATAGGCAGAAGCTATTGTGAGTCACTGATTGTATGTAGAAAGCCATAGAAAGAAGCATCGTGATCTTTCAAATATTCCAACATGTTCTTTGAGCACTGACTGAATTAGGGTGGCGCTGTAGAGGCCCCCCAGTGATTGAGGCGTCTCACTGTTTAAGTGTGCCAGGGGTTCAACAGCCTTGTTCTACAGACACTGTATCTGACTCTGTACAAAAGTATTTCCTCCACTGAATTCACAGGGAAAGCAACCTACAAAGGGCGGCATGTACAGTGCCAAACTCCCCCACTAAGCGGAGGGACCCCTGTCACGTGGGGCTACGAATGATGTGAAATCTGGCCTTTTGTGCCATTTGGACACCTCAACTTTTTTTTGGAGACACGACAGCCGAAGAGCACCTTACTTAATAAGTTGTCGGCCTTTCCTCTTCTCAAATCCGCTTCCTCCAACATTCAAAGATACCCCCTTCTCTCAAACAATTCATAAAATCTGTGCGCAAGGCAAGAGACAGCCTTTGCTTGATCATAGATTGATTTGTTTTTCTTTTCTTTTCTCATCATAAAGTCTTGTTGCACTTCCAATCAGTAAAGCAACTACCATATACAGAGAGCTCATCATGGCTCGTTCAAGGAGCTCAATGGCCCTTGGCCTGGGACTCCTTTGTTGGATCGCCCTCCTCTTCTCTCCTCTCGCCTTCGTTCAGACCGTTCAGGCTGACGACGTCGACAGCTACGGCACTGTCATTGGTATTGTACGTTTCGCCCGACTCCCCATCATGACTTGACCCCGCTAACCAATTCGCACAGGATTTGGGAACTACTTACAGCTGTGTCGGTGTGATGCAGAAGGGCAAGGTCGAGATTCTCGTCAACGATCAGGGTAACCGAATTACTCCTTCCTACGTCGCCTTCACCGAGGATGAGCGTCTGGTTGGAGACGCCGCCAAGAACCAGGCCGCCGCCAACCCCACAAACACCATCTACGATATCAAGTATGCACTCCCCTGATTCATCTGCACCTCGAATAAATCGCTAACACCTACTCTTCAGGCGTCTCATTGGCCGCAAGTACTCCGAGAAGACCCTCCAGGGCGATATCAAGCACTTCCCCTTCAAGGTTGTCAACCGTGATGACCGTCCCGTTGTCCAAGTTGAGGTCGATGGTGCCAAGAAGCAGTTCACTCCTGAGGAGATTTCTGCTATGGTTCTCGGCAAGATGAAGGAGGTCGCTGAGGGCTACCTCGGTAAGAAGGTCACCCACGCCGTCGTTACCGTCCCTGCCTACTTCAACGTAAGTTCTAACAGCTCAGCTTTGCGTAACCAGCCAGCTAACCTCTTCACAGGACAACCAGCGACAGGCCACCAAGGACGCCGGTATCATTGCCGGTCTCAACGTCCTCCGAATTGTCAACGAGCCCACCGCCGCCGCTATCGCCTACGGTCTTGACAAGAACGATGGTGAGCGCCAGATCATTGTCTACGATCTCGGTGGTGGTACCTTCGATGTTTCTCTGCTCTCCATTGACGACGGTATCTTCGAGGTTCTCGCTACCGCTGGTGACACCCACCTTGGTGGTGAGGATTTCGACCAGCGTGTCATCAACTACTTCGCCAAGCAGTACAACCAGAAGAACAATGTCGACATTACCAAGGACCTCAAGGCCATGGGTAAGCTCAAGCGTGAGGCTGAGAAGGCCAAGCGTACTCTATCTTCTCAGAAGAGCACCCGTATCGAGATTGAGGCTTTCCACGCCGGCAAGGATTTCTCCGAGACCCTTACTCAGGCCAAGTTCGAGGAGCTCAACATTGACCTCTTCAAGAAGACCATGAAGCCTGTTGAGCAGGTTCTCAAGGACGCCAAGCTCAAGAAGTCCGACGTTGACGACATCGTTCTTGTCGGTGGTTCTACCCGTATCCCCAAGGTTCAGCAGCTTATTGAGGACTTCTTCAACAAGAAGGCTTCCAAGGGTATCAACCCCGATGAGGCTGTCGCTTTCGGTGCCGCTGTTCAGGCCGGTGTTCTTTCCGGCGAGGAGGGTACTTCCGGTGTCGTCCTCATGGATGTCAACCCTCTTACCCTCGGTATTGAGACCACTGGTGGTGTCATGACCAAGCTGATTCCCCGCAACACCGCTATCCCTACCCGCAAGAGCCAGATCTTCTCCACTGCTGCCGACAACCAGCCCGTGGTTCTCATCCAGGTCTTCGAGGGTGAGCGATCTCTTACCAAGGACAACAACATCCTCGGAAAGTTCGAGCTTACCGGCATCCCCCCTGCCCCTCGCGGTGTCCCTCAGATTGAGGTCTCTTTCGAGCTTGACGCCAACGGTATCCTCAAGGTCTCTGCCCACGACAAGGGCACTGGCAAGCAGGAGTCTATCACCATCACCAACGATAAGGGTCGTCTCACTCCTGAGGAGATCGAGCGCATGGTCGCCGAGGCTGAGAAGTACGCCGAGGAGGACAAGGCTACTCGTGAGCGCATCGAGGCCCGAAACGGCCTTGAGAACTACGCTTTCTCCCTCAAGAACCAGGTCAACGATGAGGAGGGTCTCGGTGGCAAGATTGACGAGGAGGACAAGGAGACCGTAAGTTCACAAGACTCACATAACAAAAGTAAAGCACATGCTAACAAATTCCAGATTCTCGATGCCGTCAAGGAGACCAACGAGTGGCTCGATGAGCACGGCGCTGACGCCACTGCCGAGGACTTCGAGGAGCAGAAGGAGAAGCTGTCCAACGTCGCTTACCCCATCACCTCCAAGATGTACCAGGGTGCTGGTGGCGCCGGTGGCGAGCAGGATGACAACATCCACGATGAGTTGTAAACGCATAAATTGATGTTTGGGAAAAGAACATAAATGAAACCATTCCGATGTTTGGTTGGAGCCTCCATGCGCAGTATGAAAAGTAGATAGCGCAATGTTATGATGATTTTCAGCCAACAGTGTACTAGCTGCCTTGGATTGTGAACCTGTTTGTATTCAACCTGGTTATCCTTTTGCTACTTAACATGATGTAGCTTGCTCGTGATTTCTTCAACTCCTCGTCTAACGATTGTTGATGTCGTTCTGGATAAAGTCATACCACTTTCGATATCCAGCATTGGTCGGGTGGATTTGATCATTGCTCATGATCCCCTTCTGATCAGGTCCAAAAGGCAAGAACGAAACTGCGTCGCCATTTTGGGAAGCGATGTCTCGTAGCATCTGATTTGCCTCGTCAATAACAGCCTCGCTGAACCCACGCTGTAGAAAGAACGCAGTGATGACAATCTGCGCATCTGGAAACTCATCTCGCAGGCTCTTGACTACCTTGCCATAGGTGAGGGCATCCGACTTTTGCAAGCCGTTCTCTGTAAGGTCGCCGTCTCCCATCTGGAGGTAGATGATTTTGAGGTTTGGCTGGTGCTCCTTAAGACAGCGAAGAAAGTCTCGGTCGATGAGACGTTGAACATTTTGGACCCTGTCGGCGCCCAAGTGGCCGCCCAGGTTCAAGATGCAAGGGTTTTCGTTGAAGTAGGGGTCATTGGCTGTGTAGTATTTGAAGCGCCCGAAGAGGGAAGTTCCAAGAAGTGCGACGGTGTACTTGCCCGGAGGGTTAAAGGTCTTGAATTGCCGCATGAGGAACTCATCGGTGAAAACGGATGGATTTCCTGACATGACTACGAAATGATGGTTTCTGAGTGATACTAATGATCGATATGATGGAAGTGATGGACATGATGAAAGACAGAAACTGACTGTGCTTCTTTGTTGCAGGTTCACTCTGGTACCTAGGTAGTTTTGTCGACTGCGGCAGGATCAACAGATCGTGGGAGAGAAGACGCATTTTATACACAGGAGGAAGGTATCTACCAAGATTTGTTCGTTCAAACCGGGCAGTTTGTAGAGTCTACAAACGCGAAACCTACTGCCTACATAGGTACGGTTTGGCTTTGCTGTTCCCATATACTGTTGTGGTCACTGCTCCTTTTCTTATTTTATAAGATTGATTGTATAGTCGTACATACATATATAACATAGAGTCTGGCAAAAAATAACAATAACAATAAAATTTTTATTGTGTAGTTAGACCTAGGCACATGTATTTTAATGTTACTGGTGCTGCGGCCAGGCGTGGCAGCTGCCAATATCATGTGCAGCGTCGACAATATGGAGTGTTTGTGTTGACAGCTGCTGGCAGCTGTCACAAACGACCACCTAGGTAGCTACCGTTTAATTTATAACCTCGTATTGATTTAGACCGAGTTACCTTGGAGAAGCATTTCTTTTCCTTGTATTGGAATTCTCATCCGCACATTATCGTGAGAAGCTTCAACTGCACCGCTGCGTAACAACAAAATCGCCCATCATGACCAAACCTAGCAACGACTTCGTTGAATCGCTTCATACTCTCTTTCGTGAAGCCGGATTGAAAGGCCGCAATCCAGAGACCGAGTTTGTTCACCTGCGCCGCAACATTGTCGAGTTCATCTCAAACCGCAATCGCACTACTCCGACACGAGCAAACCGCCCCCCATTCCAATTTACAGACGGCTCAAAGCCCGAAACACGCCTGGCATCGCTTTCACCTGACATGGATATCGATGAGAAACGAACCCAGCTCAATGCTGCCAACACTGCATCTGAGTTCATCGAAGTCTTGAAGGGTCGTAACGAGCACAAGTCTGCTCGGAAAGACTCCAAAAAGAAGGCTTCAGGAAAGAAAAGATCAATTAGTCCTCCTGAGAGCCCCAAGAGCAAGGTCCAGAAGCGCCTCGAAGCAGCGGCCGCGTTAAAGACCATAACTGCGACCAAAGACAGTCCTAAGAAATGCATCAAGTTTACGAAAGGTGGTGCCAAGGACGCTGTAACCAAAGCTGCACAGCAGACAGACAATCACACTGTCCCTAACCCTGCCACAGTTGGAGAAATCTCCAACCAAGCGATCCAAGAGACGCTGATTCCCAAGGAAACCAACCCAAGAAATGGAAAGTTTGCCGAAAACAATGGGACAACAACCACACAGCCTGAGTCCAACGAGAAAGGGGCGGATAGCAGCGCGACGTTTCCCAAGCCTTCACACTCTGAAGAAGACACTCCTAGGGAAGACGCCTCTGTCATCAGCACTGATAATCATCTGCCTCCCTTCTGCCGATCTGACATCCTCGACGTTGTTACTGTGGTCAAAGATGTCACTGCAGACCAATGGGATGAATTCAAGCCCACGCTTCTCGGTATGCTAGACAAGCTGCGAGGAGATCCGACACCTAAACAAGAAGAAGAAGCCGTGAGACGCCTTCGATCAGCCGTTGCCAGCATTGAGCAAGAGAGGTCTTTGATTCCCACCGAAGCGTGGGCAAGGTATGAAGAGAAACTCGTCAAGAAAGCCAAGGATGGGGTTTTCGACGCCGACTGGAGTACACGACTATCCAAAATCAGCAGGATCATCTGGCTAGAGGAAGAAGAGGCTGCCATGAGGAGTAAGGACTGGAATCGCCTTCGTGCTGCTGCACGAACCTGGACCATTCTTGCCGAGGTTGTTGGCCCTATGATGGAGGACGGCGATGAGCAGCGTTCGAACGAATGGCTGATCGAGAAGCTTGGGGATATTGATTTTCTAGAGAGGTTGTTTGCAAGCAAAGAGCGACTTGCAGCAATCAAGGCATGATGATCGAGGTTGGGATGAAATTGTTATTCTGTTGGCAACATCTTCTGTGGTCTATGGCAAACCTGCCATTATTATCTGCACATGACTCTCTCTGATATTTTTGACAACGGAGGAGCTTGACTACTGGTGGTTTCGAATGATAAATACGATCTTATTAATTAAGAGACATGATGAAAAGCGGATATATCAGAGTGACAGTTGTACGAAGGTAACTTATAAATATCGTTGTCAAAGCTCCACGTGACCTCGTGTCTCTCCTGAAACGCGTAACCGCGACAGGCTAATGCAATGACGATATGGACTGCTTCCTTTGTTCTAGTTCCAAGATATTCATTAATAGCATTAAATGGAAATTTGGGCTCTTTTTCTTTAATCATTCTTTCCAACAGTCGAAATGCCTCCTCGAAAACGTTCCGCAGAAACCATTAGCACCACTCGCCGAACCTCTCGACGCACATCAACCGTCACTAAAAGTCAATACTTTGAAGACAGCGATGATACCGAAGAGAGTGATGCGCCACCAGTAAAGAAGCGTGGAAGACCCCCAAAGAAGCAACTGAAAAAGGAAGAATCTGAAGAATCATACGGAGATGAGTTAGCCCAAGAGGAGCCGGAGGAAGAAGAGGATGACGACGAGGAGGAAGATGAAGATGCCCCTATGAAGGTTACTGTCATCCCCTTGGTGAAGCTTCGAGACACAGAGGGTGTGGAATATAAAGACTTCAAATTACACAAGAACACATTGTTATTCTTGAGGGACCTCAAAGCAAACAACCAACGGCCTTGGCTAAAGTGTAAGTGCAATCACTTGCCACTCTAGAGCCTCTGCTGACTTATACAGCGCATGATGAAGAGTACCGACGTGCTCTAAAAGACTGGAACTCATTCGTTGAATGCACATCGGAATCAGTCATTGATGCGGATGAGACAATTCCTGAGCTACCCATCAAGGACCTGAGCTTTCGCATCCACAGAGACATTCGCTTCAGCAAAGACCCCACGCCATACAAGGTACGAATGGTCGCTTTGACTCCCCTCTAGATCTCTGCTCACAACTGTAGCCTCATTTCTCTGCTGCATGGTCTCGTACGGGCCGTAAAGGTCCTTACGCCTGCTATTACATCCACTGCGAGCCCAAGAAGTCCTTCATTGGCGGTGGTCTGTGGTGTCCCAGCGGCGATCAGATGCACAAGCTTCGCGCCAGTATTGACGAGCGGCCGAATCGGTGGCGTCGTGCCCTGAACGACGAAGCATTTAAGCGCACGTTTCTACCCAAAGCAGCCAAAAAGTCTGACCCAGAGGCAGCGTTGCTTGCTTTCGCTGAGAAGAACCAAAATAATGCACTCAAGACAAAGCCAAAGGGCTTTACTGCAGAACACCGCGACATCGCACTGTTGAAGTTGAGGAACTTTACTGTTGGGACTCAGATTGATGATGGCATATTCTATCGAGATGATGCGCAGGAGAAGATCAGTGAGATTATTCGCCCAATGGTTGGATTTGTAAGTCGCATGTTCTTTCCGCCATTAACTTGGCTAACACACTTAGGTTTCGTTCCTCAACAGCATTGTCATGCCAGATCCAGGTCAGGACGATGACAGCGACGAAGATGAGGAAGTTGAGCAAGAGAATTCTGAAGGAGAGCCCCACGACGACGACAATAGTGACGAAGAGTAGATCGTATCACAGAACTGGTGCAATACAGAGGCACAACTCTCAATTGGAAATATTCGGATCATGCAAGCGAATTAATTGATAATATACAAATATATATACCACTGTTATTATATCTAGCACAGATCAAACAAAGCAACACTGGGATCGTGGTCGCTGACCTCGCCCGCCGTGTCCTGCCAAGTGTTGACGTGCATATGCTCATACTTGATGCCCTTGCGCAATTCCTTGCTGATGAACATGTGATCAAGTGCCTGACAGTTGCTGTCGAACAAGTATGTGTATCTCTCCGTCATGGGGATTTTGGCGGCATCGTCAATGTCAACGAGACCGGATGTCTTGACGAAAGCATCGATTGGTGCAACATCAGCAAACTCGTTAAAGTCACCAGCCACAATAACGTGGGCCTTCTTGTCCTTCTTAAGGATCTGTGCAACAAAATCCTATAGATTGTTAGTTTATCGTGGGATGGAGAAGAGAACAGAGAACTTACAGCAGTGACTTCAGACTGCTTGGTGCGTTTTTCGACGCCCTTGTTGACGGGAGTGCGAGCATCGCCGTGCATAGAAGATGAACCGCCCTTGCTGCCAAAGTGCACGTTGACGGTGAAGAAAGACTTATTTGTGCCCTTGACAGGCTTCCACTGGGCGGCAAGAGGCTTGCGGCTGTTGTCCCACACAGAGTTGGCAGGATCAATACGACCGGGGTTGAACTTCAACGAAGGGCCGTCAAGAACAGCATTAACATCGCCGGCACTGCCCTCGTTGGGCTTAACGAGCTCAATAACGTCGGGACGGTAGAGGTACGCCTGACGGATGTTACCGCCGGGTTGGCCACCGTCAACGTTGTTATCAGGTACGACCTCAGCCCACTCATACACGACACCGCTAGCCGCTTCGATGCCATCAGCAAGGGCAGCGAGGGTCTTATTAGCAGATACGACACCGTCGTTGGTAGCACCGCTGTTATCCTGGACCTCTTGAAGGAAGATCAGGTCAGGAGTGCGCAGCTTCTCGACGATTTGTCCAACAACAAGAGGCAAGTGAGCAGACTCGGGGTTCAGGTTCTCAGTGTTGTAGTCAGCAACGGTAATACCCTTGCAGGATCCCTTGCTGGTGAAGCTGACAGCGGGATGCTCGGGGTTAGATCGCTTACTGACTTTAATAGCAGTAAGAGGAAGGATGCGGTAGAAACCAAAGGCGTATGTTACAACGCCGGTGATATCGCCAACAAAGTCACCGAGCTTGGTATCGTCGGGGTTCTTTGTGCCGTCCAGAGGTGAGCCAATGACAATAGCCTCAGGGTTAGCATCTAGAAAGTCAGTCAAGTCAACAATTGGTGCACAGGCTGAACATACCACTGCCAACCATAGTCAAGCCACCCTGCTTGTTCAGACCAGAGACCTTCCAATCACCTCTGACCCAGAAATCGCCAAAGTTGTTGGGTCGGCTAAGAGCATACGCCTTGGAAACAGTTACAAGCTCGCCAGAAAGACTCTCCCAGAAATCGAGGCCGTACGAGTTGGGCTGCAGCTTGGGGTTCGCCACTGAAACGAGGCTCTTGTTGTTGGGCACGGCAAAGACATTGCCGTCGTCAAGCTTGGAGAAGTGCTTTCCAGGAGGGTTGCCAGTGTCCTTGCCGATGACCTTGGGCTTGAACTTGTTGTCAGAGGACTTGACGACAATGTTCTTGGGAGAAGAAAGCTCCGTGAGGTAGACGTAGTCCTTGTTGGATCTGGAAATATTCTTTTTAGCGATGCTCAAACATGGCTGACTGACTGACTTGACGAGACTCACCTATACTCCTCAATGAAACCATCGAGCGTAACAACGTCGCCTACGGAAACATCGCCGACGGCCGACTTTCCAAAGATGTACAGTCCCTCAGAAGTAGCAGCGCTACGATCAGGCTTCGTCGATCGCAGGTAAAACCCATTGCTACCAACAGCCGTGACAAGACCTTCGACACCTGTAACGTTCTTTCCTTGGTAAGGCGAAAGGTATCGATCACCGTTGATTTCGGCGATGGTCAAGGCCGTGACCAGCGGACTGATGAGGGAGGAGACAAGGAATTGGAGCTTCATGTTTGCAGAACGAATGACTGACTGACAGACCCTGACTTCCTTCAATTGATCGTCAGGGCCATGCTCAGCTATTTGTATCCACGATATAGCTCCCAAGACCTACCTACTGTACCTACCTATCCTGGCCTTAGGGGAAAAGCTTCCCTCCTCTGACACAAAAGGACCCAAAGCGATACCGAATCCGCGCAGTAAATCTCCCCTTGGCAAAAGGTCTATCACTATAAATCGACGTCCAATACCGCTGCCAAGCCTTCAAGTGCCCTATCGATCTGGCACGTTTATCTATGCGCCGAATAGGAAGCGGCCACTCAGCGTTGATTGTCCATTTGGCGCTTTGCCTCTTTCTGCAGGTCCCTTTTGTAGCTTTGTGCTTCCTTGCTGCTTTTTCGCCTCGGCAATGCTAGGACCTTGATCAATTGGAAACCTCTATTGGATGAGCTTGTCCTCTTGCAATCTTGCCCGAGAAAGAAGGGAGTCAAATCGGAGATATTGTCTATAGCGGACTCGTCTTTCCGTTCCTAGACGGGGGGGTCAGCGTCATGCAAAAGATTGTTGTGCTGGCTTGTCATTCGTTGTGTGGAAATACGTCAAGTTTCAGCCCAAAACCTATACGGACATGGAGTAGATCAATTGGTTCATAGTCAATTGAACAGGTATCTCCTATCTAAAACTCCAAATATGTATAACAACATATCTCGTCAACCTAAAGCCCTCAAGTCGAGGTAAAAATCCATCAATCATCATCGGTTGCACTATAGCGAACTCAGACAACTCTTGTCTACTATCTGGTATGAACCCTTCCTTGGCCACACACGTGCATATCGGTAGCTGAAGAACCCTGGCAATCAAAGAGTACTAGTAGTTCTGTAAACACCGCAAGGCAAGATTGATAGTTAGGAGAGCTCCGAAATGTCGGGATACTCCGACATGGTATGCCTCAATTAATGAATAACTCCGCTCCAGAGTAAGAGTGCGCTCTAGCCAACTGCATATCCAAAGCAGGCTGCATCAAGAGCGACGTAATAAGGGAAAGTGAAAATCCACCTCCTCTTCACCATAACTTCTATACCCCAAACCGGGCGCATCTAATACTGGACCCAACTAATCCATAGTGGTCCGCTGCGCGGTCTATAATAAAATCTTCATTGACCCTGGCATTGGAACGACTCCAAACAAATACCGGCTAGAAGCTATTCCAACTCATTGTCTCGGTTTTGCGTCTGCTTCGTCGGGTCTAATTATGTGGCCGCTGTGCACAAGGCTCGCTAGCTGCATCGGGGCCGGTGTAAGGAATGGGCACTGGTTCTGTCGTTTGCTTGAATGGCTTTACCATTCAGCCAGTGCTGGTTCCGGCATCGGGACCATTCGTAAGGGCCTTTTCCTTGCCCTTGGAATCGGGCATATCGAGGTCGCGGTAAAGATTGTGCTCATAGATATAGCTGATAACATCATCGGGAATCAGGAAATCGATTGACATGTTTCGCTTAAGGAGCAGGCGAATCTTTGTGCTGCTGATGTCGTTGGTGACAACCTATTTTGTTAATGTCATGTGGCTAACTCATACGTTAAAGGTGGCTTACCTGGCGGATGATATGAATGTTTTTCTCCCACTGCTTCAAGTTCGCGAGAGTTGAATCAATCTCAGTTCCCGTACGTTCGAGAGCAAAAACGCCATAGTTGCCCAGAATGTGATCGAGGTCACGCTCGTCCCAAACACCTGGAGTAGACATGGTCTGAATTAGGTCAAGGCCGGCAAGGAGTACAATGCGGCAACGCTTTCGGGTACCGTCAGTGCATTCGACGCCTCCCATGACCTCGTTGATTTCGTAGTCAAAGTGATCAAGCACCTTGGCAGTTGGGATATAAGTTGGGCTCTCGGCCTCCCAGGGGTCCACCATGAGCCACTTGGAGGTGTTCTCTGTGGCAAGTCTGCACATCTCAATGCGGTGGTGAGCAGGCGCAAGACCCTTCTTCTTGTAGGCATCGCTGACTACCGGACAGTTAGTTTATTGGTGTGTTTGTTGAAATGCAGAATTTACTTACCAGGACTCAAAACTCCAGCAACAACCTCAAAGTCTGGTTCTTGTCAGCGGCGTTTCAGATTTTGCAGTGAGCAATCAACCTACTCTCGTTGCGAGCATGATCTCGAGCCATAGGAAACATTCGAAGGCTGCTCAAAGGTTAGCTACAGTCCCGAAAATTCAATCATTTTGCATGATGTTTCGGGTTTGGAGGGATCTGGTCCGATCAAAGTAGATGATCGCGCGAGGAACCCATGTTCTGCAGGAAAAACGTACTGAAGGAACGTGATTGGGCTGAAAGAACCACAAGCCACGAGGCATAGCGGAGTTTTATCCGGGGAGCATGATCGCTGGAAGCGGTGCGAAGGGAAGACGTAGTCCTCCCTGGTGTGCTCCTTGACGTATTGGTAGTCGCAGGCCATTTTTGGTATGATTTGGGTGTTGAGATTGGTTTGTGAGAGATGGAAAGTGGCGGATTGTGCGGAACGAGGGGTTTCGCGATCCGAAAGCAACGGCCGGCGCCGGTGGCAGGTGACGGCGGGCGGGCACGGCAGCGTCGGTCCAGAGACCGAACTACGACCGAGTCTTGGGAAATGGGCGGGCCTGGGCAGAAAAGGTCTTGGAAACCCGTCAAAGCAATCAGACGATAGTTGAAATGATGGATGTGGCTAGGTTGCGGATGTCGTCACGTTGTCGAGGTGAGAGAGCAGCGCAAATATTTGGCGAACCGAACCGATATGTAGTCTGAGTAGGCGGCGATGGCGGGGGTTCCGGAAATCAACAAGTGCAATAAAGCACTGTTTTATAGTAGTCGATGATACAATACAAGTTTCGTTGTAGGTGGAGGCGGAGTTTGTCGCTTGTTGGTGAGAGAGTGAGTAGTAGGTATGAGTGAAGGTGATTTACGGTAAGTAAATGTGAAAAGATGTTGAGGGAGTTAAGTTGAGTTTAAAAGTGATTAGCAGACGAAGGAAGGTTTTCTCTCCGGGCCTTCTAGACTGGGAGAATTGGATTCAAACTTCCAGGCATGGGCAGCAGGTTCGGTATGGTATGTATGTACTATCTTAGTACTAAAAGTCTAGTGCAGTTCTGCCCGGTCTTCAGCAGGCAAAAGATGGTGGGCAAAGGTAGGTGCAATCCACAGCTGCGCGTGCACAGAATCCGAATCTTAATGAGGAAATGTGGGACAGCATAAGCAGGCAGGAACCTGCCGAAACACTTGGTAGGTCAGTTTCAGGACCGCTAAAGAGCCTGAAGCCATTGGAACCCCAGTCCCCGTAAAAGCTCTCAACTGCCATGGATGGATCGATGCCTACTACGGACATAATTTGCACCCACAAACACTGAAAGTCCAGGCCTTTTGACTTTTAGGCACTCACGCACGCCATCGAGGTCTGTGGAGTATTGACTGTTACTTTTAGGTACTCTTCTCTGTTGAGTAAAGGAATCTGTTGTTGTTTTGCACATGGTAACAGCAATGCCTGGAATGACTACTAGTGGGTAGTTTCGCTTATTGCCTCACAATTCACGATGGCTTCTTTCAGCTCTTGGCTGTGTGAGTTGTAACTTGACAAAGAATACAAAGACAATCTCTTTGCTACAGTCGGTACTGTAATTGACTCTATTCTCCCTTTGTCCGCTTATTAGACTAAACTCTCAATTACTCACCCAAATCATTCACGTCCTCTAACTCACCGTGGCGGGGTATGACGACGGCGATCTAAGCCACTCCACCAAAGCCCGGCTGGAGGGAACGTGATACAAGGACACAAGGACAAGTGACAGAGATAGCTACGTAGCGAATTCACTGCTGCGTATTGACTAGACTAAAAGTCACTAATCTTGGCAAGCCTCAAAATCGAAACCTGCCGCGATACTCTGTGGTTTCTGTCAATTTGTCTCTTATGTAGGTATACTACGTGAGAGCTCTGGCTTTCACTGCAGCGACTCATCTTAGTCCATGTCGATCAACCCCTCAAGCAAAAAACCCTTGTGATTCCTCGTCGCATTTTGGTTTGCCTTTTGCTTCTGTCTGACTTCATCTCTTCCACAAAGATGGCTTTGTCAGCGCTGTAAGTCAATCAGATCCATTGCATCGAGTTCCCCCAACCCCCTGTCGGAATATGCGGGGTGATTTTTACAACAGCTAGTAATCTTGATAATCAGAAATGCCGTCTTTTTCTTGTTGAATTGACAATTACATAAATAGTCCGCGCAACTACGTTATCTCCAGGAAGTCAAACACGATTGGATTAGTTAACAATAACACCTTAAAGAAGCAACATCAAGATTGTTCATTGGATCTCTTGATAACAAAACTACGGCAGCTTGTTATGTATTCAATTGTCTACTGCAGCAACATACTCCACGTGTATCCCTGAAGCTTACCACCATTTATTGATCCATGGCAAGCTCCAGCTCAAGCTCCACCGTTCTTAACGACGTCCGTGATGGCAAAACCCGCACGAGAATATCAGATCATAGGTACATGATTGTATCCGTACTCCTTTAGGCTATCTTAACAGTCTACGGCTGAATCTTGTGTCCTATTTTTGGAGAAGCAAGCCATATAACATGGCCAATTCTATTTCGCTCAACTATACAATGTCGAACCACCAACTTTGCAAAACTCATCTCACAAGAACGGGAAATTGGGCTTGAACCAAGTTCATGATCACCTATACAAACCCATAACTCAATCCACCCGATATGCAATAATTCATGTCAAGGATTCAGATTCACACGTTGCGCTTTCTATATGCGAAGGCGTTATTTCCCCCCTTTTGATCAGAGCGTTTCATAGAAAGGCTCGCCTAGATACTAGTGAAGCGCCGAGAAAGCAGTAATGCCTTTGAGCTGTTTAGCGGACCAATTGATAACTTGAATGAGTATATGGAGTGGTCCACTACAGCCCCTGTCCAAAACTGGCATTTTTTTTATACTGCTGTTTCTGCAATAATACACGCTCCTCTTTACCTATAGGTATCCATCGTATTGCATTGCGATCGAGGGAGTTTTAGCCGGTTCCGCTTTGGGGTGAGTAACAAAGATTTCCGATAATCGCATTTCCTGCCGCCGACAGCGGACCAGCAAGCTTCTAAGCCTCGGGGACTCGGCGTCAACAATCTCAGAAGGATTCCGAGGAATTCTTAATTTAATATTCCTCGGATGAAACGATCGGATACTCTCAGAAGTAGAAAAGTACTCTATCAGTCCAAGGTTGTATTGGGGACTTCAGACGATACAAGATTGGCATAATACCAAGCATATATGACCAGGTTTGAGAGGCATAAGGAAAACAATGTTGAGCGAGTTTCGGAAAATAGCAGCATCCACCAGAAATCAACAATCGGAGCAATTCAAACTTTTACATTTCCTAATACATCTGACTCGTGGCGATTCGGCATGCTTCCTAGCTCAAGCGAGGTCTCACATTGGGCGTGCCGTAAAGTTCTTCCTCGATCCGATGACTCTCCTACTTTCTCGTCAATCCACTCTCCAATTTCATGATATTGACAACAAAACTTGGAGCAGGAAATCACTCTAGCAACTTGCTAGCTTATAAAAGTGTCCTCCATTTGTCCTTACGTGATACGAACGAAAATAGAGCGGATCCGCAGCTTCAAAAAGCGCGGGGGAGTGGATAAACCATAACTCATGTCCCGAATATGTTTGCGGGGAAAGGTACAGACTATTCGGGTTTTATCTGAACAAACGTGGAGAAAGTAGAGAACTTTCCGTGTGTTACATACGGACGGCAGTAGGGGTGGCAATGGGCTCATATGATTAGGAACCAGGTCAGGGCATGTAGAGGCTGGACTACACCAAACTCAAAACAGAGTGGCAGCAATTTGATACTGATGAGTGACTCTGAAGATCAACACAACCTCTTCAACCCCAGACTTTACTAACCCGGCAGTGGAACAGCTCCCCCGCATCCAAATTAGAGGCAGCCCCGGGTTCTCTTGTCCTTTGCACCGCTGCGAACAAACTTCAAAGCTCCGGTCATCCGGGAGATGGTGACAAAGTCTCATCACAAGTAGATCAGCTCTTCTATGGCATGGCAGGCATAGAGTTCAGTATCCAAAGTCCTCCCACACAACCTTCTCCCCATGTAGCCACTCTTCGAGCGTAGCCAGCAACGCAGGAGCCGTGCACAGGAAGAAGCGGGCGTTCTGGCCCTTGAAGCTTTCGACGTCGTTCGCGCTTATTCGTCGCTTCACGATCCGTGTACCAGCCTTCTCTGCTTCATCCAACAAACTCTCCTTGTCCTTGTCTGATTGTCCTGTGACGAAGAGAGTAGTCGATTTTGCGAGTCCGGAAATACGTGAGAACGTGTCGTTCGCAAGGGGCAAGTCTTCGTAGCGAAGAGTCCAAATAAGCGCGAATGGCACATTGTACTTTAGAACTGCTGGTGCTTGTGCGAGAACAGGTGTGATACCTACGCCTGCCGCGATGAAGATGGATTTCGGACACTGAGGCTCCAAAGGGATGCGGAAGCCCTCTTCGCCGCCGAAGCCAATAACTGGTACCTCGAGCAGCACACGTGAGTTGTGTTTTCTTAGAAAGTTTGTCACTGGTCCATGTCGCCTTGTCGTAATCTGTAACTCTTTACTGTTCTCTGGTGGACTTGAAACTGTAAATGTCCGCACGAAGTCATCGTTGATACTCTGAGGATCATGATCCGCCATGTGGCTGTATCCATTCGATAGCTCTTGTTCAAAGTCCAATGTGATGTACTGTCCAGCGTGCCAGTTTGTGATGGGCTTCTTGGAAGACAGCTCAAAGGTGAATCGATCAATAGAGGGTGTAATAATCTCCCGATCTTTCAGTGTTGCCATTATAGAGTCTGGGTTTTCAGCACCAACATGCGCATCATGCTCTGACAGCAGGTGGCGAATAGGTGGGTTGTAAGGAGAGTATTCACCCAGGGAGCCACGAAAGGGAAGCCCGGACTTGACGAACTTGGCAGAGGTGACTGAGATCTTGACAGCCAGCCTCGTCCTTGCAAGTAAAGAAGAAGCTTCTTCGCCTACAAGTACAGATGCAGTACCAGTAAGGTAAAGAACATTGGCAGTGTTGTAATCAGGAATTGCAACTCCAACTCGCGGGTTCACCTTGAGGTTACCCAATGTTTGGTATAACCTGTTTCCTGAAACTGAGGATTTGTTAGCTCATGTTGTAGAAAAATACCTGGACTGACTTACACTCTGGGTATATAAGCTCTACTCCATCTTCCTCATTCCTGATAACTCGTATGAAACCGGGACTTCCCCCACGATGGTTGGTATCCATAGCGTTACCATTTGTGCTCGACAAGAATAACATATCCGCCGCTTTAACTATATCCACAGCTTCCTGGGGCAAAGGAAGCCTTTCCGAGACCAGCTCTGGCTCCATAATATGAGGTACGATGTTCTTCTTGTTGAGGTATTTGGGACAGTTGCCTAGACTCTCAGTAACGGCCATGGCTAGCTGCACAGTCTTGCCTTCATCAACAGTAGCACCGGCAACCATCTTCCCTGCCAATTTCACACGATCTCTTGTTTCAAGGTCTATAGCCAACCCGGACATTTCCTTTCCATCGCCGCCATTAGGCCTGTTGATGGCGCCTTGCTTTACGCCCTCTTCATCGATACCATCCCAAAGAGCTCTGAAGACAGGATCATAACGAGTGTCAACCGAACTGTTCAGCGCGAGAACGTCTTGGGCGACTGGTCTCGCAAAACCGCGTTCTCCGCCCCAGATGGTCGTCCACGGACGGCCCTTGTCATCCAGAGTCCCCAAAGCGACCAAGGGAGAATGCATCACCCGCACTCCATAACGGTCCGCCAGACCAGGAAATGTAGGGTTCTCCAGCTTGGGAACCTTCAGTTGCTCATGCATGGCGATTTCGCCTTCGTGCCAGTTTGTTGTTGCGGAAGGCATATTGAAAAAATATCCGTAAGATTGGAGCAATTGATCTGAGAATTCGTATTGCAAACCATGGGCAAGGCTGGCGTTGATGAGGTTCAAGAACCAGAACTTTACCATGTCGTCTTATTAGAACACGGACTTAGTCAGTTATCCGTCATCGAAATGCCGACAGTTCCAAATTTTAGTTTGGCTTGTTGACAAATCATCAGCGCTGTCTCCTAAAGGGCGTAGTTGATTACGCTGCAGTGGGAGGTCGCATGTATGCAGATGCAGACGCAGCATCAATTCCAGTACCCCAATGTGTCAGCATAACAGTCAAGGTTCGGGAAATTTGCAAATATGACGATGTATCATCTCTATTCAGTTATATTACATAACGAAGCCACCTATGAACATCGACTTTGCGCTTCGTAAGTCATTATTAATTTCAGCCTATTCTTACATGGTTATCTTTTCACCAACCATATCCTCCTCGCTGTGATTCAACATCATAGTTGTAAGGAGGTGCCCTATCCGGTCTCGCACTTGCTGAACGGGGCGGCATAGTGTTGGTCAAGTTTCTACGAGGCTCTCGTAGAGGCATCGGTCCTGTAGCACTACGGACAGGAGGGTTGAACTGACGCTGCATCGCAGGTCCATTCTGATGGGAGGCTACAGACGTCGCAGTGCTAGTACGTGCTCCAGGATTGTAAGCCTGATATCCTCTCGAGTTAGGAGGAGGTGCTTGCGGCGGTGCAAACGACCCCATGGGTTGTGTAAAACTATCCATCGGACGAGCACTGGGTGCGCGAGCCGGTGGGGCGTAGACTGGCGCATTATTAGGATGCATAGGACCAGGGCTTTCCGTATATCGACCTGGCATGAATTGCATTGGATCTATCATCGGTTGGTTTGTGGGATGCTGGCCATGATTCGCTTGCGAGTTCATGGTAGCAGTCCGAGAAAGAGGCTGCTCCCCATAATTTAGGGGAGGGACCTCAGGCACAGGGGATGCAAGTCGGCCATAACCAGGCCCAGACCTAGAAGTGGCCCTAGATGCAAAGCTTGCGATAGATGCCGTGGTGCCTTGTCTGGTCGGCATGGTCACTTGCGGGACCGGAGGGACGTCCGTATCGCCTGGTGTTCCTGGACGTGAAGTATAAGGAGGCAGAGTCGTCATGGTGTCGTTGCGGTTGAGCATAGGATGCTGGCCCATCTTGTCGACCGGGCCTACGTTTGGCAAGGTCGGGAGAGTAGCAGCGCGATCAAGATTGAATTTCTCGCCAGCCTTTTTGCTAGCCTTGATCTCAGCTTTCATCCGGTTGGTTTCCTCTCTAGCCAGAGCCTTGTTGACTGTCTTGGTGACAATCTTCATCAGAGTCTTGGTAACTTTTCGTTCACAGTAACCAGAAAGACCGCCATCAGCAGCGGGGATCCAATGGTATAGGAAGAAAACCCAGAAAAGAACGGCGGCCAAAAGAAACAGGGCGGAAAAGACCCAAATAACCACAGTGAAACACATGCCGGAGAGAATTACAGCCTGCTGATAGTCTTCTTCAGCTAGAATCTTGATCTTCTCAAAGAACCCAGTAATAGAGTCGCCAACATTGTCGGCGGTTGGAGTCAATTGTGCCTCATACACTGACTTGAGTGTAAAGGCATTGAGAACTTGACGGGGGCCTGAGCAGACGATAACACGGATCCAAGCTACAATAGTAAGTAAAAAGCACCGAACGATTTATGAGGCAGACTTACCTTGAAAGTTGAAGTATGTGAAAAGGGCAATGTATTGTGCGCCCTCCTTGCTTTTGGTCAGCTCAGCAAAGACTAGGAATCGCTTCCATCCTTGAGAACCAAGACGAATTGATTCCCAACGGACAGCCAAATTGTCAAGGTAGGATTCTGCTACGTTGCCCCGTCGAATGACTCGATAGGCACGGATACCCTCGTAGGCTAGGTTGACAAATGAAAGAATGATACAGATAGAAAAGATCCATTTCGAGACATCAAAAGAAATGGCAGGGTCGATCTTTGAAGACCAACGATCGAAAACGAGTAGGTTAACAGCAGTAAAGCTGTCGACGACGTAGACAGCAACTGAGACAAAAAGCATAAGCCAGAGGTAGATATAAGCGAAGACAGTGCCACATCCTCGACTCTTGAAGTCGCGAAGATTGATGTATTCCCATTTCTGATCAGCAATCCCCACGACCTGCTTCTTTCGGTTTCCCCAACAGCATCCCATGGTGAAGTAAACACTGGCTTGCCTCGAGACTATTTCGAAAAGAGAAGTGACTGGAGGGTATCAAGTTGAAATGTGAAAAGCTACTGTGATCCTTCGCCAGCGAAGGTCGAGTCTGCTACTGTCGGAAAGTAGTTAAGACAAAAACGTAGAAGCGTATAAAATGAAAATAAGCGATAGTGGTGAAGTCGTGCTGCAACCGGTGCGCGAAAGAGTTCTTAGTGTAAAGTCGACCACATGTCGGAAGTAATATCGTAGAGTCGGTAGATTGATACGTGAACAATACTTCGCAATACCCAAAGAAAATATCCCAAAGACAATAAATGTGGTTGTTTGGTAGATGGTGCTTCTCAATAGGTAGAGAGCAGAGACAATAGAAGGTGAGGGTATAGGTGAATTGCTCTTATTGGTGGTTGATTGACGAGATATTGTTTGAGATTTGGGATGAATGGAATGAAAGAATGACGAAAACAGAAAACAGCTGTCAAGACTGTAACAATAATAGCTGCAGCTACGCAATAACAAACCAACGATAATACCAAAAAAAGGCTGGAAGATGAATGAGAAAGAGTCTGGAACTGAATGAGACGGCTAGGACGGGAACTGGGAATGCGAGGTTTCAAATGAGAGTGGGAGCGCAGGGAAGGAGCCAACCAGAAATGTACCTGCCAAAATCGAATCGCATTATGGTCCAGCATAACTTCAAACATGGGAGGAGCGGGGGTTAATCTTTTTTTGGTGCAGCCCTCTACTCTTTCCTCAACTCACCTACCCAAGACGGATTCTCGTCTATTGATTTAGTGGCGCGATTAACTGCAGGTACTAAAACATCCGCATTACCCTCGAGGTTTCATGATGTTGCAGCCAATGATTTGCTTTCAAGAGAAGAGTAGCGTTACAAGGCCGTTGTCAAAAAGAGTTCAGTAGTCTTGCTCGAATAGAAAAGTCTGGGCATTGCCGCTGGTATTCGTTCATTTCTTTCGTTTTAGTGGCTGTTTGTTCTTTCTCCTCCAGCCGCCAGACGGAATTCAAAAGATAGAACAAGGCTTCCCATCCAATCAGCACGATTAGCCGCCCAACTTCAGCGGTAATACTTCTGGGCAATAATAAAAAATGTCGAACCTACTCGTGTCCAGTCAGTACCTGTACAACTACAGCGCGCGACTACGACTCGCTCAGCTCATCATTGTTATTATGGTTGAAACTTGGTCGGTGCTCCCGAATAGACCTCCCAGTTTCAGAAGTGGCTGCATTACAACGAATCGTCACTCGATTAAGTGAAACATGCTAATGATCGGGCTACCTCACCCCGCGTCAATCAATGCCGCAAACACCGAGAATTTGATGCCGGAACCGATTGTTGTCTTGGCGCTAAGGGTCGTCGAGAATTATAGAAATCAATGTGCAAATCTTCATTTCCCATGGACCAGCACATGAACCACAAAGCGAGTCGCCTTGCCGATCAATCTACTTTGCTGCAACGTGCCTCGGCTGCGTTTCTTCGTCATGGCGGTATGACCACAATGAAATCAATTGCTGGCTATACTCGAGAGATCACAAGGAATAATGGCAAATTGCAGCTGGCCATGGCGCGCTGAGCTTTCACTGTGACGTTACACGGACTGGACCCTTTCTTTGTTCGAAACAATCTACAAGCAACGTCCAAGCGGCAATGTACAGGAGCCCAGATCTATGCCCTAGGCTACCTTCACAAAGTTGTGGGGAGGGTGGTCATTACGCTCTTTGTTCGAGTTGGCAGGAATAGCATCGCTTTCAACCAGGACAAAGAATTGAGGCATCAAAAGTATTGGTGCATCAAAAGTATGTGGCTGAGAAATGTTCTTTGTTCACTATCCAAAAGAATGAAGGGGATAATTCATGAAAAGGGCAACACTTCCCTCCGAAAATGTCATAGAATTTAGTAGCCATCGGCCATCTTAACATCCAAGCAGATCTTGTCAGATTCGTCGTCAGCATGCAGGCCAAAGAGTCAACGAGCATTGGAGTCCAGCATGTACTTCGTTGCAGTCACTCAGACGAAGAGGATGAAGAGGAGGAGCCTGTGTTTGACATCCTCAGGAAAGCTGAGAATAATGTCTGGATCGTCACCAGACGAGGAGATCCTCGAAAAGAACAGTATCTTGCCAGTCTTAGCCCCTTCGGCGTTCGACCACGTGGTACTGTCAACGCTGCACGGAATCAACAGGAAGCGGATGCGCTGAAGACTCTACTTTCGGACCATAATCAAGCCCATACGATCCGCCAGGTTCTTAACCATGAGAATCTGATCTCGATCGCTGGCGTCATGCAGTATCAAGTTTTTACTAAACAGCAAACCCCTGACGCCGAAAGGAATAATGCACAACTACTCGTATGGGATTTTGCTGATGCAGGCAATCTCAGCGCCTTGTTTCGCCATTATCCCATCGAGTACTCCTCCTTCTACCTCCCCGAATCTCTCTGTTGGCACGTCCTCCGTTCTCTGATTCGTGCAGTAACTTGGCTCCATGACGGGAAACGGCTCGTGTACCAGCATCAAAGCGGTGATCCAGAAAGCATTATACAGCTCGACTGGTTGACCGTCAACACGGACTGGTTCTCGATCTTGCACCGGGCTATCGAACCCAAAAACATCTGGTTCCAGCACCCACGCGGCAGCGAGACCTATGGCCAGTGCAAACTGGGTGATTTTAGCACAGCTGCCGTCACATGTCACGCCGTTGATGGCCGTAACAGCAAAAAGGACGACGGTTCACTCGACGGCTCATACGGAATAGCACTGGCTACACGACAAGGACTCCAGCCACTGGAAACAGCTCGCGAAGCATTGGAGGGCGACTTGAATTTGGCCGCAATGAATGAGGTAACAATCCTGTACAGCAAGGAGACATCACAATGCTAACAAATGCTTCAGGGTGAGCGTCCGTATACGCTTAGAGACGAAATTTGGTCGATAGGTGCCACTGTACTCACCATGATGACGGGGCAGGCACCCTCTCACTACTGCGAGCATTGTGGGTGTTGCCACGTTCGGTTCTGCGAAAGTGGCGGGTGCCTTGAGAAGAAAGCTGCTGCTAAAGGATGTGATTGTCTATATGGAGGCTGTGAGCACATACCTGAGGATGATGAGTGCAATGACTCCATCAGTCATTGGCCTAATTGTCCTCCTCGACATCATTGCTCGGAGGTCCTTATCAACATTGATTCGTTGCTTGCCCGAGCCCGGTACTCTAAGATGCTGCGCATTCTGGTCAAGGAACTGCTCAACTTTGATCCCAATGGGCCCCAAAGGAAGAACCTTCGAATCTTTCGAATGTGGCACTATGCCAATGCTATTGAAGGGGCATACAAGGAGTGGAAGATAGAGACTAAAGAGGGCCAAGACTACGTCGATGTTGAAGACGATATGGCGAGGAGATTGCTATTTGGAGACGAGGATGGAGAATGAATGGTCTATTGAGAGTATCTAAACCCGTTCACAGTCTTGTAGTGCGTAGTGCCTGTCTCTTAACCGAGAATATACGCGTTTGCCGTACCTAGTGATGACTGAGACTTGGGCTGCCGCTAAACAGCCAATGATCTTACACGACCGTCTATCAATCTCTAGAACCAATCAAGTCAGATCCATCACAAGCTCCCCACTTCAGGCCCCGCCATATCGACAAGGCTTGAACCCAGATGAGCCTGGCCTGGACCGACCTGAGCCGTTTCCCCATTTCACATCAATTCCAACTCAACTCAACGACCGTCAAAGCTTCCACTTGACACAACAAAGCAGGTCATCTGCCCACTTGCAGACGAATTTTGCCCTTGTACGGTTGATTCCCTGAACCACAGCTACACTGTTTATTATTTTAGAAGAGCTCGATTCAACAAAACCTCTTATCAACTCTTCAATCGTCATGTCCATCTCCCACCCAACGCCTCCTCTCCTCCTCACAAAGCGCCTCACGGCCTTCCTCAACGCGAACCGAACTCCCCAGCTCCCCACACTCCTACTTACGAGTCCCCACGGCAAGCTCCTCGCCCACGCGAGCCCGCATCCCGTCGCTTCGCTTCGAACGCACGCCACCGTCGCCGCCTCCCTCCTGGCCATACACTCCACCTCCGCGCCTGCGCTCGCCGCTTCGTTACCCGGTTCGCGTACGCCTGATCCCATCGGTAGTTCGCCGCCTGAAGAGGAGGGCTTGGACGAGGAGACAGATCACTTGTCGCAGAGCCAGCAACTCGATTCGCACAAGTCAGGCAAGGGAAGAGGCATCAAGCCAGCTACTGTCACGGTCCAGCTCACAAGCGGGACTGTTGTCATACGTAGATTGAAATGTGGCCTTCTCTTCGTTTGCGTTGGACCTGCGAACCCGGATGCTCTGGAACACGGCATGCCTAACCTGAACGATCTTCATGTTTCTACTGGCGATGCGTCGCATGTTGGCAGTCCAGATGGCGCAGATAGCGTTTTGAGTACCGGCGCGCAGACAACAGCTAGTCTCGAGAGCACTACAGGTTCTGCTGCTGCGGTGGCTGCTCTTCGTCGCCATGCTGCCGAGTTGGCGCGTTGGCTTGACGACAAGCTGGGCACGCTCACCGTTCCAGAGGAGGGCGTAGGCGTGGAATGATGATAGCGCATTCGGTAATAGCGATTTGGCATAGACGGCGTTGGGTTTTATTTGTCTGGGGGATATGAAAGGGCAATGAGAGCATTGCTCTATTTCTAGGCGTTAAGGATCGTCTACAGAGAACATATACAATGGGAGGCATTGTCGATGCATAGTATTTTTTTTCCTTGACTCATACGAGAATAATAATAAAGGTGGCCGCTGTAAAAGGTAAAAAATACTGTATAATCCCATACCAATACGCTTGGTCAAAACTCCGTAACTCATAACGCCTTGATATGCTTTTCTGTTCCATGGCCCAAAGATTTCAACAACTCGATATTGCGAAATTCGCAGGAGCAGCGGCCCGGCAAACTATTCGATGCTCATGCGCATAAGACCATCGTGGGTATCAACCATTCCCTGAAAACCGACCCTTCCTTTGTTGTTGTTAAGTCGACCAGCTGCAGAGCTGCTACCAGACAGGTTTCCCGGTGTGCTACCAGCTTCACTTGGAGCACTGCTGCCTGCCTTGTCCCCGCCGTTACTTCCAGGACGAGAACCCCATGACATGCCGTCTCGCTGGAGTGGGCTTTGCGTAACAGGTGAATTATGAACGCTCATACCTGGACTGACAGCTCGACGTTTGAAGCTGACGGGATCGAAGTCGTCGTCACCACGGCGGCGTTTGCTATTAATCTTTCGGGTAATTTCTGCAGCGCTAGGTGGTTGATTGACGCCATTCTGCGGGGCCTGAGTGGTTAGAATGCTGTTGTTGTCATGGCCGAACAAGGGTGCACTTACAGTAGCTCCACCAACTGACGGTGAGTCCATCGCCACGTCCTCACTGATACCTGAGGATGATCCTCGCGGAAGGAAAGCAGCAGGAGGCGGTGTGGTTCTGATGCCACCAGTGCCGCTTGGCTCGGAAAATGCATCCCAGAATGGCTTGCCCTTTGAGTTCTTAATAGCATGTTGCTTAAAGCTACTAGAAAGGCCCATGGCGATATCGCCCATAATGTCATCTTCTGGAACATCATTCAGACCCTCTTGCTGAATCAAGGTAGGCGAAGAAGGGGCCGTGGTTGGTTGTGTTAATTCCGCCGTCTGTTGAGATATTCTGGGCTCCAGCTCCATGTCGCAATCGCGAACTTGTTTGACAACTTCTGCCTCTCGACGAAACTCGGATTCGGCGGGTGTGCTTTCCTCCATGAGCGCAGCTCGGATTCGTGCAAACGTTTTTGTTTTAGGCTTTGCAGAGTCAGTCGTATGTCCGTAGTTTTAATTGGTATAAGTGACTTACCAGGAGATTTCCTCGCCGTGTTACAACTCTCCTTATAACATTGCGCTGACCATCTCCAATCCCATCTACGTCGCCCATTGCTCGTGCCTCATCGGAGTCTGCACCAGAAATGTGCAATTGATTAGCTTGCCAGCTGATGCTCTCGCGCCGAGCTCGTGAAGAATTAGCTGGTGGTGACTTGGATAAGGATGAGCCACTGAACCCCAGTCCCAAAGGTCCACGAGCCTTCTTCTTAGATTGTTTGCGGGGTCGTTGTCGTTGTTGGAAGCTCATGAGGCTGCTCATGGCAGGGGATCCAAAAGTCCCACCAGACCCCGGAGGGCCAAGAGCTGGACCAATCTTATTGACTTGCGGAGTTGTTACGTAGCTCTCATCCATATCCTCATCCATCAGCTCGTCGTCATCAGAGCTACTGGACGAATCGGAACCGACCGCCTGGCTCCCAAGCGAGCTGCTGATGTGCATCTTTTCCTGGTTGCCCATAACAGACCATAAGGATGTTGACATTTGTTCCGGCCCTGCATAGTGACTTCTTCGGCTCGGTATGTTCATCGCCCTGCCACCGGCAGTGGGCGACGAGTCTGGAGAAGATTCTGCAAGAGTTGAATGGTGTAAACTGGTAGCAGCTCGAGAAAAGTCAAGACCGCGGGAGCGACGTGGAAGTATATTCGTGGGAGATGCGTATATTTGAGAGTGGTCGAGTTTAGGCGATAAAGGAGCAGGCTTGACGTATGAATTCGGCGGTGGTGGGGTAAAATCTCGTGGCGGCATCTGTATCGTGAACCCGCGATTCGAGAAGTTGGGACGGCGCGGCGTCACGGGTTGAGGAGTTGGAATACTGGTGTCGTCTTTTGATGTCCGGCGAGATTCGTCGACGATACGTGGTGAAGGAGAAAGTCGAGAAGGGGTTCCTCCTCCATCGGACATGGACCGTGTTTTCGTCAGGGGTGATCGAGGGTGACTTCCAGGAGCTGCCTGGTCATCTCCTGCTTCAAAGACTCCAGTATCGTCATATTCACCCGCAATATTTCGGAAACGATCCATGACGGTTTTAGCGGGCGTGGTTATTGTTTCGTGTCGATGGGATAGTGAATGATATTGCCGGCCCTGATCGCGGGCTTGATCAAGGCGCAATAAGTTTACGGACAGGTATAAATATCATGGCATCACAAACTCTTGAGTTTTATGAAGGTTTGTCGCAACAAGTTGGAATGAAGGGATGCAAACAAAGCGAGAGAACGCGAGGTATTGCGCCGAGTGGGCGGTTACATAGAACCCGTCTCTATTAGGTATGGCTGTTAAACTTAGCCCCCACATTCAGTTCAGTCCAAGGACGGCCCCGCAATTAGTCGGATGTAATGAGCGTCAGTAATGAAACATCGAATCGGTCTCGGCAGTCTATCCAGGGTAAGATACGATTGCAGAGATTACTTATAAGTTAATCATGTATGAAGATTTCCTATGCATTTAGTTATGTGATGTCTGTGTCAGATTCTTCATGATCAAACATGTCAATTGCACTCTCCGTCACACCGGTTCTAAATAATTATACCTGTCGTGTAAAGCAATAGGGGCATATTCCAACCCAATAGGTAAGTGTACCACACGGTGATGCAGGACAGCCAGCCTATCATGACAAGATTTAATGATGCTATATAGGCAGATTGGTTAGCACTTAGTGTTGTTATGGTCCAATAACTCGCGCGATCAGGTATAGAGTTGGAAGAGAGCAAGACACAGAACTGCTGTTGCACTGTAAAAGAGAGAACAAACTTCAGCTTTCGAAACGGCTTGCAGAGCAACATTGATTCAGACCAAGAAGTGAATAGATCCAAATAGAAAATATCACCATCTTGATAAAGTCTTGTCTCAATTATGTCATATAGATGCCGAGTACCAAATCCCCTGCTCTTACCCTACACTCTCATAATGATAAAGTCGTAAACAAATTGACCGTGCTAGACACCTTGGCAAGTCTTTAGAATATATATGACACACCTCAGGTATGATATGTCGTATAATTGACTCTTAAACACGACCTAGGTAGTCTGTGACGTGGTGGACCTTTCAGAGTACCTACTTATCTATGCTCTCACTCTCACAAAGATTCAATAAGGCATTGACGTCACCGGGACGTGAAAGTGGGGTTAAGCGGAGGCTCAACAGAAACGACAACTTTCATCAGATTCATAATCAATCTGACTTTGAAGAACTTCAGTCAGACTCCGAAGAACTTCCATCAATGAGCTTTGCAAGAGCAACACAACGCATCAAGTCCATTCAAAACTTCCTCACCCGACCAACTGTTCCACGTATCTCTGCTGCCGCTGGACAATCCAAATTAATCACCATGGCTTCTACCACCGATGTCAAAAATTATAAATTCAACCATTCGATGTGAGATTATATTATCCAATTATTATTAGAAAAAGAATGCGGGAACTGACTAGACTAGGATTCGAGTGAAGGACCCCAAGGCATCCGGTATGTTGCAGACACCCTGATGTCCATACTAACCCTGGACAATTGAGCCTCTAGGCTCGCTCACCTTGGCACTCATTGACACTAATGTAGCTAAATTCTACGAGTTCCTGGGAATGAGCCTTGTCAAGAAGCTCGAATTCCCCGATAACAAGTTCGATCTTTACTTCTTTGGTTACGACTCGCCCAACGCTCTGTCTCACAACAAGAGCGCTTTTGACAGACAAGGTCTCATCGAGTTGACTCACAATTATGGAACTGAGAATGATCCTGAATACAAAGTGAACAATGGTAATCAGGAGCCTCACCGTGGCTTCGGTCACACCTGTATCGCAGTCGACAACATTCAGGCCGCCTGCCAGCGAATTGAAGATGCTGGCTACAAATTCCAAAAGAAGCTTACTGACGGCCGCATGCGAAACATTGCCTTTGTCCTTGACCCTGATGGTTACTGGGTCGAGGTTGTCGCCCGAAACGACTACAAGGAAACCGAGAACTTGAAGGAGACCGACGTGTCGACTTACACCATGGTTCGTTACCTCTCGATCCTTGACATTGTGGAAACTGCAGCTAACGAGATAGAACCACACTATGCTTCGTGTCAAGGATGCTGAAAAGTCCCTTAAGTACTATCAGGAAGTCCTTGGCATGTCTCGCCTCCGCACTCTTGAGAACCCCGAGGCTGGCTTCAACCTCTACTTCCTTGGCTACCCTGGTGACCAACCTTTCCCCGAGGGCAAGGATGACAATGCCATCACTCACCGAGAAGGTCTCCTTGAGTTGACTTGGAACTATGGTACCGAGAAGGAGGAGAACTTCAAGTACCACGATGGTAACAGCGAGCCCCAGGGCTTTGGTCACATCTGTAAGACAACCTGTGTACAAATGAACGGGTATGGATAGAGCTAATTAGACAGGTGTCTCGGTGGATAACCTTGAAGCTGCCTGCAAGCGATTTGAGGATATGAACGTTAGCTGGAAGAAGAGACTTACAGACGGACGCATGAAGAATGTTGCCTTTTTGTTGGACCCTGATGGTTACTGGATTGAGATTGTCCAGAACGAGAAGTTTTCTGGAAAGGAGAACTTTTAAATGTTCGAATATGGCTGTGCCGTATTCTGAGCGATTATTTGTAACAATGATCGACAGAGCGAGAATCCAATCATCGTAAACTGAGAGTCGAAGCCTCTTACAATGGCAATTGTACTTGTGATCAAGTGATATCAACTAACGGAAGTACAGAGTCTCAGACATGCATCTCTGGGCAAGCCTCCAAAAGACCAATGGGCTTCATTGTCCGGCATAAGCGGCAGCAAACCAGTTTGTGGCACGGACATATAAAGCAAACAAAAAAACACATGCAATGCATCTGTTGAATTACCCCACGACGAGCTTTGTGGCTTGCAGTAGCTAAACCTGGAGAAAATGAGGGGTTGCATCCTTGTCAAGAACATTGATGGTTACTCTTGTCTGCCCCGCCATACTTTTCTCAAAATTACTCTTTCTTATGCAGCAATTCTGTCCTCTCATTGTATGGCTACACCACAGTACCTTTGGGGCTGAGCACGTAGAATAAAAAGCACCCCCGCGTCAGAGATCACTACTCCGTGGGATGTTTGCATGCGAGATACGGCCTCTGCATTCCCATTCCTGACCGTTCTTATTAAGGTGTTTTACTTTGAGAAACGATGATCAAGGGCTGAGTTGCACTCATGGGATTGGAGGATCATGAGC
The DNA here is from genome assembly GCA_014898975.1 of Fusarium nodosum. Lineage (NCBI taxonomy): Eukaryota > Fungi > Ascomycota > Sordariomycetes > Hypocreales > Nectriaceae > Fusarium > Fusarium nodosum. The sequence goes on along the minus strand of JAAVUE010000188.1, from coordinate 15,333 downwards.
GGGTGGCTGTTATCTGTCTTATGGAAGGACAAACAAAGATCACACCAAATAGAGGGAACGTCATTAGCCTGGTTCTTTCAGTACTTATACTCGGCCCCATGCCCTTTCATTATGAAATTCTTGGGATATACACTGTCTTTGCAAGTACTCATATATATACCATTTTGCTCATAATGTCTCCTTCAGCTACTTTTGAAGCACCGTCCAGTGGACACTTAAACCGTTTTCAAATTCTCGTGCCTGAAAAGGTATCTCCGGATGGATTGGCCTTGCTCACTCCTCACTTTGACGTCGACGTTCGTAAAGGCCTATCACCTGCAGAGCTTGTCAACTTAATTCCCAATTACCACGGCCTGATTGTACGTTCCGAAACGCAAGTCACTGCCGAGGTAGTACAGGCTGGACGGAAACTCAGAGTGGTTGCCCGGGCTGGCGTTGGAGTAGACAACATCGATGTCCCTACCGCGAGTGCTCAGGGTGTCATTGTTGTAAACTCTCCCTCTGGCAACATCCTTGCCGCAGCAGAACATACAATCACGCTCCTCCTTTCCACCGCTCGCAATGTGGGACAGGCAGATAGCAGCGTGAAAGAAGGCCGCTGGGAACGAAGCAAGCTAGTGGGTGTTGAGGTTGGCCGCAAGACACTCGGTATCATCGGTCTAGGCAAGGTCGGTTTGAATGTTGCTCGTATGGCCAAAGGTCTGGGTATGATTGTCAAGGCAGTTGACCCCTATGCGAGCGCAGACATGGCTCGCCAAACTGGCGTGGAGCTGGTTTCTGGGTTGGAAGATTTGATTCCTGTGGTCGACTTCTTGACCATCCACACACCTCTGCTTGCTACGACGCTGGGTCTGGTTGGTGAGGCAGAGTTCAAGAGGATGAAGAAGACAGCACGCGTGCTCAACGTTGCCCGTGGTGGCGTATATAACGAGGAAGCTTTGATCAAGGCCTTGGATGAGGGTTGGATCGCAGGAGCAGGAATTGATGTATGGTCTTCAGAACCACTCGTTGCAGACTCAGCAGCAGCCAGACTCAGCAAACATCCCAAAGTAGTAGCAACACCTCACTTGGGAGCATCGACAGTTGAAGCTCAGGAGAATGTTTCCATGGATGTCTGCAAGCAGGTCCTGGAGATCCTTCAAGGAGGTCTTCCTACCAGTGCAGTCAATGCCCCAATCATCATGCCAGAAGAGTATCGCAAACTGCAACCTTCGGTACAGCTCGTTGAAAAGATGGGTCGTCTATACACAGAACACTTTGTGCGCAGTAGAGGAGGCATGTTGGGAGGTCGACGATTCGAGCTCATCTACCATGGAGACTTGGCTGGTATGCCCAACACCAAGCCGTTGTTCGCTGCTCTCGTCAAAGGGCTCGTATCAACGTTCAGCGACTCGCATATCAACATGGTCAACGCAGCGCTCATTGCAAAAGAGAAAGGGATTGTCATCAGCGAGACCCGTGCAGGAGATTCTCCGTCAACATATGCCAACCTGGTGACATTGCGGTCATACAAAGCCGGTAGTAGCGGCAGCGAGCAGATAATTGAAGGCTACGCGAGCGACGAACGAGTCTTTATATCCAAGCTGGACCGATTTAACGGTGTCTTTACACCAGAGGGAACTCTCATCATCCTACACAACTACGATGAGCCCGGAAAGATCGGAGGAGTGGGGATGGTTCTTGGCAAGCATGGTATCAATATCAAATTCATGCAAGTGGCCAGCCTGGATCCTGAAGCAACCAAGGGAGCTGATACACCGCCTGACCCGAAAGGAAACGAAGCTTTAATGATTTTGGGTGTGCTCGGGCCGGTGAGTGATGAAGTTTTGGAGGGGTTGAATAACTCCGAGGGTGTGCTTGATGTAAGTCTGGTCAAGCTATAAGTTGTAGGTACCTAGAGGTAGTCGATTGACTGGTCAATACAAGTAAGCAAAGTTAATTGGTGCTTACTGTAGCAGACAGGATGAAAGCAAATAGTCCCAAACGAAACAAGAAAAACCTTTAGTGTGTGGTGAACTGGTGATACACTGGTGATTTTCTTGTAGATGACTTCATCCGGCCTTAGCAGATCAAACTAAGGGCAACTCATCGTAGCTAAGCAAACGCCTCTTTTTTTTTTTAGCTTCTGCAGCGTCAAAGATTTAGTGGAGTGGCCTGTGCTTTGGTGAACGCATTCGGGGGGACCTGGACCTGGTCTAGAGACACAGCTGACCAATAGAATTTTGCTATCTCTTCCCTGGCAGCTCCCTGCGTCATCATGTCATGCCCCATAATTGTAGGTAACTTAGTAGGCTTGAGCCAGGCAGGCTTCAGGCCAGGCCAGGGCCATGATCCAAGGATGAGGCAGGTAAATTTGAGCTTATTTGTCCCACTTCTTTTCGCCTCGTCGCTTGAGCTCTTGATCGAACTTCGCCTCTGGGTGCGAAAGGTAGGGTTTTTGGTTGCTATTCAGACGAAAAAGACAAATTCTTCAATTGACCAAGCAAACCCTTTTGTTCATCTTTAGCTTCAAATCCTTCTTTGACCCTCGACATTGACTTCCTCAACGCCCCTGTCTCAGCCACATTCCGGTTATTATCGTGCAAGGCTCCTATGCCGAGCTCGGTTGCCCGTCCCTAGTCATCTGCTGTTCTGTCGGAAATTGATTACCTGCTGTGAACGCGTACTATATCTCTATCCTCGACACACGACTCTCGCTTCCCTCTTCCCGCTTCGCCTCTGGGTGACGAGATCTATCATCGATACGCGCGCGCGACTCTCGAGTCATTCATACTGCCATCATGGCACACGCTACGAGATATAATATGGGCTCAATACGACCGGCTGTCATTGGCATGGGTCGAGTCTTTGGCGCCAGTTTAACAGCCGTTTCCGCCTTTCCAATTGATACACAAGGTCATCATGGTGAAGAAGAGGGCGAAGGTACCAGCCTTTGGGTCCTTGCTGTTGCTTCAATGGTTCTGGTTCTTCTCGGTGGTGCTTTTGCTGGATTAACAATTGCGCAAGTCACATCCCTCTTTGCGATAAGCGACGCTTGCTGACTATTTACAGATTGATGGGACAAGACAGTATTTACCTCCAGGTTTTATCCGGCGACCCTGCGGAATCGCAGTCTAAGAATGCGAACCGTGTACTCAAGTTGTTAAACCGTGGAAAGCACTGGGTTCTTGTCACCCTGCTGTTGTCAAACGTTATCGTCAACGAGTCGCTTCCCGTTGTGCTAGATCGAACTCTCGGTGGAGGTGTTGCCGCCGTCGTTGGCAGTACCGTTCTTATTGGTACGGTCGCAATTACATTTAACTGGGACGCTGCTAATTGCTATAGTTATCTTTGGTGAGATCGTTCCCCAATCCATCTGTGTTCGATTCGGTCTTCCCATCGGTGGATACATGTCAACGCCGGTCCTTCTCCTCATGTACATAACCGCTCCCATCTCCTGGCCCATTGCGAAACTTCTTGACTGGATTCTGGGCGAAGACCACGGCACCCTGTACAAGAAGAGTGGTCTCAAGACTCTCGTCACTCTTCACAAGTCTTTGGGAGAAATTTCCGAGCGATTGAACCAGGATGAGGTTACCATTATCACAGCCGTTTTGGACTTGAAGGACAAGCCCGTCGCTGAGGTTATGACACCCATTTCCGATGTCTACACGCTTGCCGAAGACCACATCCTCGATGAAGAGACCATGGACGATATTCTGTCTTCCGGATACTCGCGAATCCCCATTTACCGCTCTGGAAACCACCTGGACTTTGTCGGCATGCTTTTGGTCAAGACTCTCATCACCTACGACCCCGAAGATAGAATCCCCGTCCGTGACGTGCCCCTCGGTGCTATTGTCGAGACACGTCCCGAGACAAGTTGCTTGGACATTATCAACTTCTTCCAGGAGGGCAAGTCGCATATGGTTCTTGTATCTGAATTCCCCGGCTCAGATCATGGTGCCCTGGGTGTTGTTACTCTTGAGGATGTGATTGAGGAACTAATTGGAGAGTGAGTAAAGTTCTTGACACAAACCTAGTGAATGTTGCTAATTAAACAGGGAAATTGTTGACGAATCCGACGTATATGTTGATGTCCACAAGGCCATCCGACGCCTTACTCCTGCCCCCCGAGCTCGCCGAATCCACGCCGCTGCCACCGCTGCCTCTGTCATGGCCTCGAAAAAGGCACCTGGCGATTCTATCCTTGTCGATATTGAGGACCATGATGCGCCTTCTCACCATGACCCCGAGACTGCATCCTTCCACAGCAACTACGAAGGAGGATTCCACAACGCTGCAAGGACCGCAATCCACATGAAGCGCCGAACATCCGATGGTGGCATAGAAGGCACTCCTGTTGTTGTTAAGGCCAGCCTGGACGAAATGAGATCTAAGCTCCGCCTTGGACCTGCCAACCGAGCCGCCAACCCACGCAGCAATACACGCAGTCTCTTCAAAATCAAGCAAGGGCTCGGCACGAACGGAACCCCTCCCTCTGACAACTCAAGACCTCTACCCCCTCGGGCACAATCTCACATGGGTTTTATAAACCCCCAAGGATCACCAGCGAGAAATCACGGACACGAACGAACACCGTTGTTGGGTGTAGGTGAGGATAATGAACATGCTGTGGAGGACGAGGAGACGCATGACAGTGCTGGCCACAAGACCAATGGTACGCACTAAGACGAGATTTATGTTATATGGATAACGGCATATGGGTAACGGTTGAGCGTTGCAGCACGTATACCAACGTACCCAGGTCTTGGACGTAAACAACTAGGAATTGAGTCGCCTAAGCGACGTTAATAATAGGCGTATGTTTGGTGCAGGAAATAAACGATAACAATGATAGTTGTACACCGTGAACGTTGACCCGATTTGTAAGGTGATTATTCTTTTGTGTTTCTTTTACTACGACTGTGTTACATACATATCAATCATACCAGATGGCATTCATACCGAACCCAGGCTCTGGTGTCCTTACTCTTGAGACACGCGCAAGGAACTCATCTTGCCAACGGTAAATCTCAAGCCAGCCCTCCTGATCGTCTGTGATGGCCACCCACTCGTCTGTCCAGGGGCAAGGCGCAACCGCATTACTGTGACCACCACTAGTTGGTGTAGGGTTGAGGCAGATTTGGCGTTCAATGGCTCCAGTGTCGGACAACTTGAAGGCAGCGATATATCCTGTCAAATCGAACGAGTTTGCGCGGGATGAGGCGAAGAGGTATTTGCCCGACGACGACAGAACACAGACATCAGCGCGGTACTGTGTCCATCTATCGGGAATACCAGGAGGGATCAGAGGGTAGTTCTTGTGAGTGTACACAGGGAGACGAGTAACGGGGTCGATGACATATTCGCAGATACGGTTGCCCTTCTCCATGAGAGCGTAGAGGTAGTTTCCTGTAGGGTGCATAGCTACCCAACGAGGATGGTCTTTTTCATCAGCACAATCCACGGACCCAACAAGCTCAAGCGAGGGATCGTCTTTGCTGCGACGGCGATGGGTCCAGAGCTTGTTGGCGCGAAGGTCGGCAGAGTAAAGATACTCCTCCTCGGGGTCAAAGACCATGCCATGGATGCCAGTATTAGGCTGGTAGGGATAATTTTGAACATTCTCTTTGAGAGCCTTTGTGGCACTGTCGGTGGTGAAGACGGCACCGTGGCCAGCGTGGTCGTAGAATGGATTGCAGTAGACAGAGTAAGGAGGCTTGTTCGCAGCCAGGAGGAAGATGGCGCGGGTGTTAGTTGTCGCGAGAGAAGCATTGGCTGAAGGATTTAGTAGCAGTTCATTAATTGGTTATTTACAACATACGGTCGTGCTCCATTGGGTGAGAAACTTGGTGAGTTATTGAGGTTGGCGACTCAACAGCGAAACTGGACCACTTCTTCATGGCAGCGCCATATATGGCTTTCTTATCATGCTGTACACGCAAATGTCAGCCCAGTCTTTGCTCGAGGAGCAGTTGACCTACACTGAAAGTCATCCATGAGATGGGCTCATCTCGGGGAATCTCAGTCCTCTTGATAAGTTTGAGAGTAAGAGCCTCGTCGTCAAAAGCAAAAGTGAAGATGGCGCCTGGAGGGGTCCAGGTGCCGACCATGAGATGGTGAACAGGCATTTTGGCTGCGATTGGAGTGGTTCTGAGCTTTGAGATGAGTGAGGATCGCATATAATATCTCAGGGATATTTAGAAATAATGGTTAAATGGTTATGACAACGGAAGAAGAAGAAGAGGAAAAGACGATGCGAGACCGGCTTAAACATTTATCCCAGTGGAGGACCCCGCGGTATTAGAGCTTATGGGTAGTAGCCGTAGTCGTGGGTCTATAAGTCCGGGGACGGAAGATGGCTTCGGTAGTGTACGGCGGCAAATGTTACGTTATAAACTGATGGGATCTAGTATCGGTATTGGAAACAACCTTTGGTTCGGGCAAGGGTATATATGAGTTGATAGATCCTGATGTTTTTACTGCTTGAAATACGAATAAAAAATATGTTTGAATGCCCTTCTAGGTTTCATGATGTCCATCATGGCACCTCATTCGTTGCAGATTACCTGTCTACCAGCCTGGACATCCTATACCAGCACTCATGATGAAACAGTTTTATTATGATGTATCTTTACCTATCCAACTTTCTATACCTTCCGACCGATTCAGTCTATTGTTTACTTTTTACCTCGAATGTCTATTGTTTTGTGTTACATTGAACATGTTTACCGAGCAATATTGAACTCCTGTTATAGTATTGCCATCTATCCCTAGGTACCCCGCATCACGCTACTAGTATCCAGTTATCTCCTCCGTCCCGTCTCTCCCCTACTAAGGTACCTAAGTAAGTATTATTATTACTCCGAGTTCTAGTCGTCCAGATCAATGTTTAGTTTGCCATGTGTCATGAGCAACCTATCACCCAGAGAAAAAAAGCTACCATGATGACATACATACATTTTCTTCCGTCCAGTCAATGCGGACTCGGAACTGATGGGTCACTTGAAAAGCTTGGACGATTTACAGTCCATTAAAGGTAAACAACAAACAAGGATATACCCGGCTCTTGGACCACCCCGTCATCATTCTGCTCTGTACTCATGATGATGGACTGCTGAGAGAGACGTCAAGTAACTTGTTTATCGTATAGAATTATCTGTGCACAGTAAACTAAATATAGGCCAAGAGATATTCTAGAGTCAATTGAGCTAGGTAAAGACGTTGTTCTAGACTCATAAACTCTACGTTGGAATTCAAGTTGATTGATCAACGGTCCAACTAAGACAGATTTACTGGGTAGTCTACTATTTGCTACCAATCACCTCTTTGGATCTCACCCGCATTGCAATTATAATTTCGTGCACGAATTAATTGCATGCCCAGAAAAGAAAACATGTAAACAGATTCCTTACCGAAAAATATGGTGTCCAAGCTCGTACACGCCACATCCTGCATCAGCATCATCGCCGTCACTGGTGCGATAAGATAGCTCGCCGTCGCCTAGCCAACGACCGTTCCCCAATAAACAGTGCAACGGCCTTGCTAACCGTGCCTCGACTTTAGCTTGGCCTTAACGACCTTGCTTCCCTACTACCAGTCCCCCAGCTCTTCTCTTCGACTTCACCTGGACTTTTTTATTATCTTTGCTTTGCAATGGCGTAGCCCCCAATCTCCAGTCTTTGTTGGCTTTTTATTCTCACCGGCCCGTGTGAGACTTGTTTTTGTTCATTGCCGCTTTTCCATCTTACTTTACTACATCTTCATTTCTACTAGAATCTGCTCTAAACGGTGTGGGCGAGCGCCAGTACTACCTTACCCAGTAGCTATCATATCAGAGCACGGATACTACATATAACACAACGAAACCATGAATCCGAACGACATGAATAGCTTCGACCAGGTCCGAAGACCGCGGCCCAAGTCGACCATTTTCGAGGGCTTTAGACATCGTCGTCAAGCCTCTACCGACACCCATTCCTTCCAAAGCCCCTTCGATGCCCCCGTCTCTCCCATCCACCCCAAGATCATGGCATTCGAGAACTACTCCAACCCTGGCGCGCTGGCGGAGTTGCAGTACAACCAGCAAGGGTCTGCACCACGTCTTCCACAGCGACAGGACCGGGGCCGATCGCAGTCACCGACGAAGAGCAGCTTCGGCAACTTTACCATCATAACCGCATCAGGCAAGGAAGCCAAGGGATCCAAGTCTCGCGAGCCTTCCCCCACGAAACCCAAAAGACCAAAGTCGGCGACAAATCTCGCTGGCCTGCTCAAACCCAAGACCCTGCGAAACTTAGGCAGATTTAACTCAGAAGATGACGTGAGCTCATCCAAGGACAAGGAAAACAGAACACCAGAAGAGCCTGCAGCGGCCCCTGCGCAAACACCTATATACTCTCAATTCGCATCCAGACCGCTCATTGAACAAACACAGAGCAGCCGCAGAAGCATGGATGAGTCCAGGCCTCCGTCTGCCAACGAAAGTTACACTGGCAGTCGAGCTGCTGTCAAGGAGCGACCAAAGTCCTACCACCCCATGCTTGGTAGAATGGAGCCACCGCCATCACCTACCAAGCCACGCACTTCCAACGATTCCCGAAAAGGATCGAAGGACTCTACCGAGGCTCAAAGTAGGACTGGTCGAGGTAAAGTCTTGAGCGTCTTTACTACATTTAGCCATAAGCGATCCAAGTCGACGTCAACCGTACCAGAGCCAACAACACCAGCTCTCGACCCCAAAGACATCGACAAGCACTTGGAAGCTATGCTGGATCGGCGAAACATTCCCGAGAACCAGAGATACAAGATGAGAAATTTGAGCGACACAATCAAGATGGAGTTTATCCGCCAGGACTGGGCCGAGTCACATGGTTCCAGATCAGACAGGCCATGCTCGACTGACAGCGCCAATAGCGGCTTGATCCTCGAAACAGGCTCACAAAACGAAGAGAAGCAGAAGCGATCAAGAGGCAAAAGCTTCAATTTGTCACGAGGAAGGAAAGAGGCCAAGGAGCCCGGTTCCCCGATCAAGAAATCAAAAGGCGAAGGGACTCTGGGCCGCCACTTCAGAAGCAAATCCACAGACAGCGTTGTCAGTGAAGCTCCATCCACCGGTTCTATCTCCAACTCGGGCATCCTCTCTAAGATCAAACTTAACCAGGGGCCAGGCGATTACGTCGCGTACCTTAGAAAGGTTCAGAAGCCACAGCTCGTCGAGGTTGGCAAGGTTCACAAGCTTCGCTTGCTTCTGAGGAATGAAACTGTAGCATGGATCGAGGACTTTATCCAACAGGGGGGCATGAAAGAGATTGTAGATCTCCTCAACCGCATCATGGAGGTCGAGTGGCGGTAAGTCAAGACCAGAATGTGTTTGTTGTTTTTGTACTAACTCTTGATAGGGAGGAACATGAAGATGCGCTGCTTCACGAGAATCTCCTCTGCCTCAAGGCACTGTCGACGACAGCTCGTGCCATGCAATACCTCGACTCAATTCAGGCAGATCTCTTCCCAAAACTCCTTCACATGCTTTTTGATCCGGAAAAGAAGGGTCCTAGCGAATTCACCACCCGCAACATCGTAACCTCGGTCTTGTTCACGTATATCGAGTCCGCTAGCCCGGCTGATCGTGTCGCACGTGCACAGAGCATCCTCGCCCATCTCAGAGATCCTGAGCCCAAGGAGGACCAGCGCCCGTTGCCATTCGTTCTGGAGATGAGGCAAGAAAGGCCATACCGCGTTTGGAATAAGGAGGTCGTCAGTGTCACTAAAGAGGTGTTCTGGATCTTCCTTCACAATGTCAACGTCGTATCTCTTCCTTCGGACCGCCCCCCAAGCGCTGATCTCGCCAATGGTCCCTACAGCTACATGCTTCGGCATTTCCCTCAGGAGCGTCCACCAGTCCCGGCAGCACCATATGTGGGTGGAGTTGAATGGGACGCGACCAACTACCTTGCTTCTCATCTTGACCTGATGAATGCCATTCTGGCCTGTACACCTACAGTCGAGGAGCGCAATGACCTTCGCGCGCAGTTTCGTATTTCCGGATGGGAGCGTTGTCTAGGCGGTAGCATGCGCTTGTGTAAAGAGAAGTTCTATGGCAGTGTCCACGATGGTCTTCGGACTTGGGTCGGGGCGGCAGTTGAAGATGGCTGGGATGTCAAGGACGTGCGATACGGCCCGCCTCCTGACGCTCGGACTTCGCCAAAGAAAGCCGGAGGTGGTCAGAAGAAACCAGTCGAAGCGGCGCCAAAGATTGAGATGCCCAAACTTGATTTCAGGCTTGATAAAGCCTCCACCCCAAGTAAAGATAAGGATGTGTGGCTGTCATGAGCTGGCACATGTCTCGATCTGCCAGCATATGTTTCCTTCTTGCATTGTATTTCCTTATTGGTCTGGAGCTAAAGGTTGATTGTTGGTTTTTGGAAGTCATGGTAGAGATCCTACTCTGATGATGGCATGTTAATGAACTGATGACATAAAACATAAAACACAACTGTATTGTCAATCCGTCCGTACCCCTGAGCTACTTGCTTGGCACAAATTGCTTGTAGATCTGATAAAGTTCTGTGATGTGTAGCTCGTGACGGCACGACTCAAAGACCAGCCCAACACCCACTGTGGCCAATTAGTAGTTTGCCTGGCCCTGCCTTTGCAATGTACGATGATATCGTTCTTGTCAAGCTTTAGTCACATCGTTATATGCTCCAAAGGTCTTTCTTTCATATATTACTTCGGTGGAGCTTGAAGGACTCGTAGACCGTTGATCCACCGAGAACATCCTCTTTGACCTTGTCATCAGCCGCTGTCAGCTTGGGCAGCAACTCAATGACCGAAGCAACCTTGTCCTTGGGAATGACGACCACCCCGTTGATTGGGTCGCTAAATGCCAGGTCGCCGGGACACACAAGAGTACCGTCAATGTCGAGAGGTACCTGAATCGCCCAGGGTACGCTACCTCCACCGACTCCAATAGTGGACAGCCCTCGAGCCCAAATCTACAAATCTCGGTTCAGTTTACCCAGAGAAAAAGGGTCTATGGGACTCACCGGTAGAGAAGTGCTCTTTAATTCCTGAATATCTCTGACCCGCCCTGCCACGACAATGCCCTTGGCTTGACACACTTTCATGCGAATCGCCATTATACCCCCGCAGACGGCATTCTTTTGACCGTCTGGCTGTTTGAGAACCACAATGGTACCTGGTTCCGTCAGATCAGCCCAGTGCGTTCCCTCGGGTATATTCCTTTGTGTCTCGGCAATGTCCTGTCCCTTCGGAGCAAACAGGACCGTTGAAACTGGCGCAACAGTGACTGACACTCCATCACCCTCGGGAGGGCTGTAAAGGTTCAAATCGGCAACAAAGCCGGCTCCTGGAACTTTTAGCTTGAGCAGGGCATCTGAGATATCGCACGCCGAGTATTGCTGCAGCTTGGTCAAGTCTTGGGCTTGGTAACTCATGCTGGCTGTGTGTCCTAGAGCAGGAATGCTAAGCGAATACGGACGAGTCGGTGAGCAAAAGCCTCTCAATAAGTTGCAGGTTTGAGAGGTGAAGGTCCTTTTTGACGTTGTAAGTGCGTATGGTGCCGGTTTAGAGCTTGCCAGCAATCGGTGGAGGAGGTTCAATGTTGTAGCGGGACTCCAAGCTCCATGACTCCGGAGCCTCGCATCAACTCGGACGTTCAGCCCAATCAGAGCCATTACCAACACATGTTAGCATGCAAGGTCTCGGTGGAGAGGACAAGGGAAAGAGGTTGCCCGAAGCCAATCATGAAACCGTGGAATTATTTCCAGGGCGGGAATTGGGAGTCGATGAGAAGCAGCTTCTTATTCGCGGCTGCAAATGCAAAGCTAGTGACGGAGATAGATTAGGAGCTCAAGCGGAGAAACTAATTAGACTAGCAACCGACGTGTTAACCCTTGTTGTTGTTTTTGTTGTTGTTGTTGACTCTTTTCTCTTCTGGCGCACCCGTTTGAACTATTCGTACGAAGGTTTGTGCCATACAGTAGCTCTTGGTGCAGTATGACGCAGGATTTACTACGTGTCGTATCGTCCCTAGTATCAATCGGTTAGTAAAAGCTTGCGATTTGAGGAAAATGACGTGTCTTATAGACAAGGGATGCGACACGATGGAAGGGGTGTCAAAAAGTCAGTATTTTCGTCACCACCGTTGCCATCCGTCTATCACTCATCAGTGCTCACTTTCAATAACGAGTCATGCTGAGACATTATCATGTGCCGGGGAGGCTGGGTGTTTCAGGAAGACTTTTGGAAGCGATTGAAACGTGAGTGGTGAATGACGAAGGCGGGGAGACGGGACGGGCTGGGAGCGGAGCGAGAGTTATGTATGTATGTAGTATGGGTGCTTGAGTGAGCTGCTCTATCATGAAACTGACCAAGATACGACATGGAACCAACACATTGCTTGCTTTTGCCCACTAGATAGTACCCATAGCATCCATCTAGGTGCATATGTTCTCGGTACATGAAAGGCTTGAATCCCTTGGACAGAAGCTAGACCGTGTATTGGATGGCATCGGATGGTTTCCTTTGGGAATAGTAATCATCCAGTATCTCGTGGTGTATATCGATTTTTAGTGTAATAAATTACAGTAGATGCTGTCAGAAGTATGTACATACAGTAATTAGCTACATGTCACATTATAATAGTTACTAGTCAGGGTGGGCAGCTCAACCCTTAACTAACCGCTCTATCAACCCCAGACACACGGACACTGGGTTCTTCTAACTCTGACATGGTGGCTCATGGTTCAGAACTGTCGAATATCTTACCCAATGGGAAGTCAGGCTACTCTTTAATAGGATAGGAACCGAAAGTATTGTGGAACGCGTGGGTAGTATCGAGACTTGCTCTGTCAAGATTGACTGTTGTTGACTGAATTTGGAGTTGCAACTTGCATGGTGGGAAGAATTACTGCAGGTTAATTGGAACATTGGTTTTGTTAGTCTAACTGCTGAGCCTTTTCCGAGCATATATACTCAGAAGGATCAAGTACCATGCTCAAAACAGCTTCAGGTACTTAATAAACCTATAGCATTGTCAAAGCCTTTCGATAATCCCTCCCATTGATGAAGCCAACGCTCATAAACAATGTCTTATTCCTGCCCCACGACCCAGGCGTGGACGGGGCTGCTGCACCAGCTGTTGGCACAATGTAACTAGATGATGCATGCCATCATGGCGATACTGTATGGAACAGCACTTGACCGATACCCCCCTCCCATCTCATCTCATCTCATCTCGGTAGGTAGCCAGCCATCAGTCTTGATAGTCGGGACTCGTGATCATGTCAGATTCGGTGAGGGACCACGTGCCTCCACGTTAAACATCTTCTACTATTTGATCATGGTTACAGTTGTTCCTGGCCTGGCTGGGGTCAATGTCGAGTTGTCGGTGGATGCTGGACTGGTAAAGATGGGCCCTAGTTACAACCTGACCTGCTAACCTGGGTAGCTTTCGCTAACGTGGACAAGCATGTCGGATAATGGAACTGACGTTGCCAGCCCACACGGTGGGATTCCTTCCCCTGTGGATCAATGATGGTTGTCTGTGTTCTAGAGAGTCGAGACGCTGTCCTTGTCCTTGGTGCGGTCTTCTGGGGCCGGAGACGACGGGTGATCGACTCGAGCTGCAGAACCTCGCCTTGCCTGATACCTGATGGGTGTAAAAAGCTTTTGACTTTTTAAGAGACGATCCTGAGAGTTGACTTTGATCAACAGTGTCTAGCTTTCCAAGAGTGGCTCAGTGAAGTTCAGTCGAACCTGACAAAACACCAGGGGCCCCCCATAACAACGAAATTGGATGGAGCATCAAGTCGCTGAGGAGCTGTTAGTTGGTTGCAAAAGGGCATGTTTGAGATTGGCCGGGATGTCTCCCAAGAGAGTGGTACAGTTGTATTCAGCGATTGTTACTTAGTTCGGATCCAATGTAACAGAAAAAGGAAAGGACTCGGTTCAGGAAAGCACGTGGTGGGTTGTTTCAATGCCTAAACCTGACCTTATTGCCTACATTACAGGGACTACGATACTGTACCTCGCACTATTCTCTCAACTTGACCAATGACAATTGTGGAATGTCACCTGGAAACGCCTTAACGTTAACAGGCAGTTCTTTACCCAGATCATCCGCGCGGCTCGGTCCAAAAAAGACGATCCGCACACAGGGCAGCGACAGCGCCAGCGCCAGTACCAACGCCAGTGCCTAAGCCCAAATTCTGCATCTCTAACCTTACTCTATCCACTAAAACTCTCCATCCATGGTTGAGTGATTCCTTCCGCATCACGTTCATCACATCCATCCTACCTCCAAGGTTTAGCAGCTTCTATTTGCTTTTGTTGCATGTCCCCTCTCTATACCTATCTCCTACCTAGAACCTTCCTACTTGGCTAGCAGTATACCTACCAACCGTACTGTGTCGGTTCTGATACCACACCATCCACATCATCTTCGTGCTCATCCTGGCTTGACTCAACTCGACTCGGCTTGAATTTGACCCAACGCCCACAAATCAAGTCATCGCCCGCAAATTCGATCAAATCGCCGCCTCCCCACCTCATTACGGCACCACTTCCAGCCACCAGTTTCGTTTCGTTCCGTCCCGTTGAGTTCGCTCATCAATCAGTCAAGCTTTGTCTGCTCTGCTTCACCTTGTTCCTTCGCCTCTTACCCTTGGCTTGGCTTGTTTGGCCTAGAATATCCTACCGTTGCAGCTTCGCTTCTCTTGTCTCGTCACCCCAGTCTAGGTATCCTGTACCTTGGCCTCGGGTCGTCCTGATCCTATTCCACAGCCCTGAGAGTCGTCCTCGGCTGACTCCCTCTCCTACGTTGTACTCTGTCTGTCTACATTGGCTGCTCCGTACAGTACCTATTACCTATCTGTTTACACTTGGCCAGACTCTTTCGTTCGCTCGCAAAACGGAACGGAACAGAACAGAACAGAGAGGGCCCACCCCCCACCACAGGCCCCAAGACCCAAGACAAGACAAGGCCAAAGGCCAACCCGGCCGCCGCAGCCAGAGCCAGAGCCCTTGCTCCAAGATCTCGGAGCTACTAAAGCTGCCTGCACGTCCTGAACCTGCCGGTACGGAGCCTGGAGCCATTTGCCCACGAGCTAGGGTCGCTTGAACCCTGTACGCGACAATGTCGATAAAGTAAGCCTCTTTCGCGAACCTTTCTCTGAATCTGTTTCTCTGAGCCTTTCCTCTTCCCGTCCTGTCTTGTCTACGCTATTTTCAACCTTTCCTTCTTGGTCCCTGATTCACTTGCCAGTCCAGTCTTGTAGACTACCTATAGACAGACCGTCAGCCCTGCGCTTCCCCCTGCTCCGTGCC
>JAAVUE010000187.1:0-21951 GCA_014898975.1 Fusarium nodosum | reverse complement strand
GAAGCACATACGACCATACCTACCAGAAAATACGGGATCCCGTCCGCTCTCCCTTAGTCAAGCTGGTAAGGGGCGGATTAGTAGTTGGGTCGGTGACGACCAGCGAATCCCCGCTGTTGTATGTCTTTTTTTGGTGTTTTTGGTGTTCATCAGGCTAGTAGGCAGGTGAAGCATCAGCCGGGCCTCACGATGCAAGAAATAGATAAATCGCCAACTGATGTTAGCACTCTATAACTAATTCGTTCACTTGTATTTTAATACTCTTTCTAATGCTTCATATTTTTGCTATCATCGCAAGGCTAGTATAGTAAATATATATATATGCTTACTGTTTGGCAAGTCGTGCTATCAGATGCACGTTAATTCAGAAGTACATTACAAGGTATAAACACTTAACAAATTAGCAAATAACATCAAAGCGTAGCTTTCATTATAGCAAGCATTCCATGACTTGCAGGAATATTAAGGCTTGGAGTTTGAGCAAGGACGTTCACTCTCGTGTCAATGTAGTTGCTTGGGAGATGATCTGTATTCGTATTTGGTTTAGCGAAAAAAAAAAAAAAAAAAAATTCGCCAAAAGCCAAGAGAATTTCCATAACGAAAAGAAACAAGCCAATCGTCTTGAGTAACGAATATTTTTTTACTTGAAGAGGTAGAGAAAGATATTTGATATGTCTTTCTTCACGTGTATGGATGAATGCATATGAATGCACGGAACGACAGGGATCAGACGTATACAACGGGAATGACATGCACCTAAGTTTTAGTTGCATCCATAGCAACACGTGTGTAAGTCGCGGGCGTTGATAGGGCAATTGGAAACAAGCAACAGACGAAGAAGACCCGAGCCTCAGGGCATCAAAAAAGCTGGCCACATGAGGCCTAAGAGACGAAATTAGTCAGTTAACTTACGCTGTTTAGACCATACCCTTAGGTTATTTATTTTTGTACTCTGCAGCTTAGAGAAGTCATGTTTTCTGTTACCCACTAACTAGCCGAGGCGAATGGAACGGATTCCAACGGGACCTGATGCCGTTGTGGACTTTTAATTCTCGTAAAGGTTAGTTTCAGCAGCTGTTTTGGACACCGAAAGAGCCGCTGGAGACTTGGTTCGTACAAGGTTCCTACCACAGTGGACTGGAGAGTTTGTTTGGGTTAGCTGGGCCGGGAGGTGCCAGGTACCTTCCCTGTCTTGCTTGATGTTGGTGGGGTCGTCGCGTCAGGTCCAGCCCAGCGCCAGGGAGGGCACCCTACTAATAACCTAGCCCAGACCAAGTTGATGCGGTACAAGGTTCTATGCATAGTATGCAAGTTATCGCCCAGCTTTTTTCCCGTTCAACTTCTTGAAACTCTATGTAACTCTGTTTATTTCTAAATATCATCCATTGTACTCTGTACAACAATAATCGGGCGTTGTCATACATCGTGCCGTGTTGTGTTGCGCCTCGCTTCCTGTCGAGTCCATCATCGATCATAACATCCATCTCCCTCCGGTTCGCCTCGACTCCGTGCCGCGTTTCAAAGCTTGCCCGCCCAATTCGCTCTTGACCAAAGTGCATCGTTGTTGCGTCATACGATTTCATTGAAAATCATCAACAGCAACCCGTCGCAGTACTATCGGCTGTTTGTTCTGCATTACACAGCCGTCGGCTGGTCGCTCACCTCGAAATAATTGGCTCGAAGCTCCAATTTCTCTCCGCCCACAATGCGCTTCGGTCGAACCCTTCGCGAGTCCGTCTACCCGCCATGGAAGGACAAGTACATCGAGTACGCGAAGCTTAAGAGCTTACTGAGGGAGGATGTGGCCGACGACGACAACCAGCCATGGACTGAAGAAGATGAGACTCGTTTCTCCGAAGAAATCTTCAACAACCAGCTCGAAAAGGTTGCTCAGTTCCAAGAGCAGCGCTTCAATGCCCTCAAGGAGCGGGTTGACTCTTCTTTTGATAAGCTCAAGGAACTAGCTCCTGTCGAGTCGGAAGAGGATGGAGGACCTTCTAAAGGTGACATCTCGGCCACCCGCCTGCGCGCTCTGGAGTCGGAGCTTGATGAAATCACCAACGAGGTCCGCGAGCTCAAGAAGTACAGCCAGATCAATTACACTGGCTTCCTCAAGATCATTAAGAAGCACGATCGTAAGAGAGGAGACCGCTACAAGGTTCGGCCATTCATGCAGTTGAGCTTGTCTCAGCGACCCTTTAATTCCGAGACTGGCTACTCTCCTCTCCTCAACAAGCTTTCCATTATGTACTTTGCTATCCGGCAACAATTAGAGGAGAGCGGAGAGCAGCTCCCACCCTTGGATCTTGAGTCTCAAGGCGAGACGCACAACGGTGAACGCTACACTGCTCATAAGTGTAAGTAAACTCAAAGCGAACAGCAACAGTGTGCAATCGGGATTGGTCAAGTGCTAACTCAACTCCAGTCTGGGTCCACCCCGATAACTTACTCGAAGTCAAGACAGTCATCCTGCGACACTTGCCTGCCCTCGTCTATAGCGAAAAGTCCGCCAAGGAGCTCGACGGTAGCGATTCGCCTTCCATTACTTCCCTTTACTTTGATAACAGCAAGTTTGAGCTTTACGGAGAGAAGGTCAACCGCCAGTCTGAAGCGACTTCGTTACGCCTTCGCTGGTATGGACAGCTGGCCACCCGACCTGAAATCTTTGTTGAGGAGAAGACAGTCGACGAAAAGGGTGGCAGTCAGGATCTGAAGTTCTCCATCAAAGATAAATACGTCAAGTCATTCGTTGATGGCGATTACAAGACGGAGAAGGCTGTACAAAAGCTAAAGAGGCAGAGCTTTGCTCCTGAAAAGATCCAGGAGTTCGAACAGACGGTTGACACAATCCAGAAATATCTCAAGGAAAAGAACCTCAGCCCTGTTCTGAGGGCCAACTATGCCCGTACGGCCTTTCAGAAGCCTGCTGACGACCGGATCCGTATTGCTATTGATACCAATGTGGCGTTCATCCGAGAAGATACGCTTGATCGCAGCCGCCCCTGCCGTGATCCGAATGAGTGGCACCGTCTTGATATTGACGAGAGCGAGATGACATATCCCTTTAAAAATATTAACCAGAGCGAGGTCAACCGGTTTCCGTACGCCCTTCTTGAAATCAAGCTAAAGGATGACGGCCTGCGAAAGCGACCTACCTGGATCGAGGACTTGATGGCATCTCACTTGGTTCACCCAACCCCACGCTTCTCCAAGTTTGTGCATGGTATTGCAGTCCTTTTTGAAGATTACGTCAATAGCTTGCCCTTCTGGCTCAGTGATCTTGAATCCGATATTCGCAAAGACCCTCAGAAGACTTTTGAGGAAGAGGAGCAACGACGTGCCCAGCGACACGAGGATGTCATGGCTGTGGGCAGTCTTATCGGAGCTGGGGCAAAGTCGGGATCTTTCAAGCCTACACAGAGCTCGCCAGTGAGCAAGTCATATCTAGCGGACCGCATGTCTAGGGATTCGATTGCCCAAACGCTTAACAGGCAGACTTCGACGCCTGGCAACGGAGAAGAATTCGGAGAAAGCAGTGGCCAGCGCCAAGAAGAACAGGGAAGGTCATACGGGACTCTGTCATCCGTCATTCCCGGTTTCTCATTATCCAAGTATTCTCGGGCCAAGCGAGCGTCTCAACAGCCACTGCCAGAAGGCGTGGTAGCGCCGACACAATGGATCAAAAACATGGGCGAGCTCAAGGTTGAACCCAAGGTTTGGCTTGCCAACGAGCGAACGTTCCTCAAATGGCAGCACATTTGTATTCTTCAGGGTGGCCTGGCTGTTGGTTTGTACACAGCCGCGGGTGAAAACACAATTGCTTCTGTTATCGGGCTCTTGTTCGTTCTCATTGCCGTATTCGCCGGAGCTTGGGGCTATGCTATGCTGAGAATCCGACGAACGATGATTGTGGAGCGAAGCGGCAAGGATTTTGATAACATGATTGGGCCCATGATTATCAGCGTCTCGTTGATGTTGGTGCTTATTCTCAACTTTTTCTTTGCGGTAAGTCTTGCTTAATCCTGTTGTGGTCAACTGAAACTAATGGTATTTGGCAGTGGCGAGAAGCTTATGGACGATTCAACAATGGTAATAATGATGCGGGAGAACTCCTGTCGGAAGAACTCAAGTAGACGTGAAAAAAGCTGGATGAAAGAAGTGTGTGGTATAGGTAGGACGGGCGTTGGACGATGCATACCTTTAGTGTTTCACACAGTTTGTTAAAGAACGGATGGTGGTTTCATTGCCGGCACAGAGGGTTAATAAGCGTATGTTACGAGAAACTTGAAGGACGCAGGTCCATCATGGGCTGTCAACGATTTTTTTTTAACATCAAATTGTATAAGCTTGTATTGGCAGCGAGTAACTATTAGATGATGTCAGCCACTAGGAATATACTGGACTTTACATGAACGCCTTCTTTTATTGTGAGAGTCTGTTGAAGACATGCACGAGTAAACTGATATATGTAATGCAAAGTACCTGCTTACTGCCTGCATGTATAGCTAAGTGGTGTCTTAATTTAACCGCTGCGCGTCCCTCAGCTGTGCATCTGATTTAATAAACACCTTTTGTTAAAGTCCCTCGATAGTTTTCTACAGTGACTTTATTATCGAACTTATCATATAACAATTGATTGGGATTCGATGTCCTCACAATAACACCTTGAATACTCCGTACTGCATGTCATTTCTTTATTATTGTGCAGGTATCCGTACCACGGTGTAGGTGGAATAACTACTAGTCTAAATAGTACTCGACATTAACCCCCCCCTGCGCTCCACGTACGTATCAAACATCACAAATCTACCGAACGGCTCTTTGTTGCGCCACAAAAAAAGGGAATGGGCGTGGGGTCCCCCCTGTTATTGCGCAACGCAACGTATTGCCTCAAACGAGGGCGTTCTAACTACCTATTTTTCCTTGCTTCCTCTTCTCCTTCTTCTCTTTGTATCGCGTTCCAAGAGTGGGGGAATACCGTCAATCATGTGCAACGTCAAACTCGATTGTTAACAAGAAACTTTGTCCGTATATCTGTTCTTATTTGCCGACTTTCTCCATTGTCAGTCAGGCTCTCTCATTGCCTGGACTGCAGGTTCCCTCCCTGTCATCTTTAAAGTCTAGCCCAGTCCGCGCGCCAGCCGGGCGTCGCGAACACGACTTTGCGACACGAAGCGATTTCACCTCCCTCTCGGCATTTACTCTGACTTTTGCACCTCTTTTGACAATTCGGCTCTTCCCGTAACTATCGATAGTCACGTTAGACTCGCGCTGTGCCTGATGACATCATGACGGATCAAGGCGAAAAGAAGGGTATCTGGAGCATACTCCGAAGGGCTAGTTCTAGGAGACATTCATCCAAACCTCCGGTGCGTAACCAGCGACTACAGCAATATCCGAATCTTTCAGGAGCTCGACAGTGACTCCTTATCTCATCTCGAGAACCTCGGTTCTACCAAGCTCGAGCTCTTTCCTAGTGGCGTCGCGTATGGTGGCTGTAGCTATAGCTATAGCTCCAGCTCCGATTCCGCTTATTTACATATTCAACATCTCACTAACTCTACTTTTGTATTCTAGGCCAAGGACCTCGAACCTAGAGAGTATCATCGTCCTCGGCGTGCCAGTAATGGTGACGCAGGCCATTCGCCCTACCGCCAAAGCATCGGTTCGGCTCCCGATCTTACATACGATAATAACCGCCCCACGACCGCCGAGGATGAGTCTACCAACATGCGCCGCAGGCAGAAAAGAGGCCAAACCGAGCCCGAGCCCGAGCCCGAACCCCGGTCTTCCCCAATAAGGTCCAAGTCCTCTGGCTTCTTGAACAAGGCTCGCATATCCAACGGACGGCCAGTTCGCCCTCGGGAACCCCCCACAGTAACATGGCCGCCTTATGGCATTTCCATCGAAGATGAATTAGCTCAGCAACATGCGCTTGAGATCGTCGCCCGCGGTGCTCCTTCACACAAGGGTCATAAACGGCCCGTTGCGCATCAGCCTGACGAGTTCTACTCTCTTCACACAACGTCAAGTGGCAACCGAGCTGATGGCAAGGTTTCTGACCACACCGATGTCGCCAACCTACACGATTCTATGACCCAGCTCATGACTTTGCGCCTGTTGGGACACGGTTATGCTGACAAACCATGGGAGACGCTCGAGCAACCCAGTTATGCTTTCCACTTTGGCTATTTACCAGGAACCATCACGCTTAACGAATGGGCTTCCATGTCCAGCGTTCTTCCACCCGCCATTGCCCTTCGTGACGCCGGCGTCATGCCTCGGACGATGAGTCTGGAGAGTATTTTCGAACGTTTGCAGGAACTACGGCATGGCATCGAGGACGATGACGAATCTTTGCTTTATCGAATCCTATATAAACGCCTTCTGAGAGACCCTGATAAGTTTCTCAATCCTCATCGAACTCTTGATAAGCAGATCACCGACCTGATTCTTGTTCTTTCATGCCCAGACTGGATCGACTTCAGCAATCCTCGGAACCAGGTTGCTACCCGGTTCATCTTTGAAAGAGGCCCAGAGAATCAGGAACAGTTCCACAAATTCTTTCATCAGCTCCTTCTCAGTCTTGAGCTTGAGTTGCGCATTCAATCGGACCAACACAGTGACTGGGCAAAAGAAAAGTTGACTTCACAAATACCTCCATCAATTCAGTGGAATCTAGCTCTAGCAAGACGTTGGCAAGATTTTGTGCGTGTCGATGACGTTGGCAAGACACCCGAAGAAAGTGAGTACGATTCTGATTATGTGTCAAATTTGAATGTTCTAACAACCAGCTTAGTTCTTCTACGGTATAAATTAAAGAAACGCCAGATTAGAATGCTGAGGCGCTTTGCTCAGATGATGAGGTGGCCCAATCTGACTGATACCCTCGATAACATGAAACAGAAGGATTCGGAATTAGCTTTGGACGAGGTCAGCTCTGATGCGTTTGCCTTTTTCAGTGGTCTTGTGCTGCCTGGTGTAAGTTTGGTTTCCCTTTACGCTTGTGTCAAAGTTGAATACAGAGACTGACTGCGCGTAGCAAACCTTTCCGTTTCTGATGATGAATACTCTGCTGGACCTCGACCCTGACAGTGAGACTGACAACCTCGCACTTCTCTCACACATGCATCCTCACTGTGGTTTCCAGTACAAGAACAGTTACACATATTGGTCAGCTAGCTCGATCGTGGGTAAAGTTCTGGCACCCACATGCCATGCTGTTGGTGGCTGGATCGGTCCCGCTCGACCAACGACAGATCTTGAGCCAACTCAGATTGCACGAATTCGAAGTCGAAAACCTAAGCAACGAATGACTCCTCAAGACGTTGAGTCGATGGCAGAACGTTCTGATCCGCTTGGTCCTGCTGCCGAGACGTATCCAGTAGACGATTATCAACCAGTTTCCCCAAGAGGTGGCCCTGATGATGCTGTTGATACAGTACGGGTAGAGCTGCTATCTCTTAAGCCGGCGGACGGGCCTGAGGATACCCCATCAACAAAAGTTTCGAAACGTTTCGACGCAACCGTCCAATTTGCCATAAACGGAGTATCATGGCCACTCAACCTCATGTATGATGTTTCATTCTTGGCGGCTTGGCCATGTTCCGATGGTCCACATCCGCTCTTCTTTGACTATATCTATACATCAATTTGTGTAGATTCTATCATTGGGGTGCGAGACTGGGGAAACTTGTATGGAGGGCCGCAGTTGCATAGTGTGCGATCGAGCCCCGGGCCAGGCATGATGCGAGGGCCATACAAAGACATGTTCAGTCAGAGCTTCAACCACAACCACGCTCCATTGAATGGTGGTTTTCAACCCGATGGGCCTGAGGAAGAAGATGAAATTGACGACGAAAAGGTTCTCGTGGTTGAAGCGTTCGGGGTACGCGACAATGAGGTCTTGGCACGAGCTTGGTGTTCACACTGGGGCCTCAGTGCCGTGGTGGCCGATATCGAAAGAACATGGTAAGTTTGCTCTACGACGGAAATGGGGACAGTTGCTAACAAGAGATACAGCATGGCATGTGCTATTCGTGAAGCATACGCGGCAACGCTGACAGTGGTGATCCTGGTAAAGGGCCAGGAGTATCCCAATAACGAGTGATGAAATTATGAATTATGCACATATTTGGTCCCACGCCTAACGATGGGCCGTGGGATGGGCCGGCGAAAGTGATACAGGCATGGTCATGGGAGTTTGTGTTTCAAACCAGGGAAAACAGCCGTGAGTTAACAAGATGCAATTGGATGAGGGCGGTGTGCTATAGGTAATGGACGTTGGGCGAGTATTGATCTGGCATGATGGTGGTTATAGAAGGTTCTTGAACTTGGCTAGGCCCGGGCATAGCAGTTTCCGTACATAGTTTGGATGAATCCTGTCTCATGCGATATCTCATTCACTGCATATGCATGTTAGTTGGATGAGTATCAGCTCATGAGCTGTACTGTAAGATAATAATAGCATTCATTGAGATAAGAAAAGGCATGTTGCGGTACTGGACAGCACAGTAGCATGATGACAGTTCACTGTATGTAGTGATATTCATGATTCACCGCACAACAAGACATGGCCAAGCAAGTCACAAGGTCTCGGTGAATGTTGATCAAGCTGGCCATTGGCCAATTGACTGCAGTAGCAGGAGGCAGGCATTGCGGATGAGCCGGATCTGGAATCCCGGATGTCTGGGACAGTTCCAGCATCCCGAGCAAGGTTGTCTGGTGTGTTACAACGTTGCCTGTTGTAATAAACCGACCCCTCTTGATGAATATCGCGAGGTCATCGGGCACGAAGACTTTTCTTTTCTCTGCTTTGCTTTTCTCGAGTTGCATTTTGAGAGGAGACTCCGCTGTCGGCCGAGAGGGCCAGGGATGGCAAGATAACGCCACATCATATCATTCGTGTTGTATGATCTGCCATTGTGTTCGGATACAACAGTTGAATAGGCAGCGGTGTGCTTGGTTTTGGTCTGGGGATGCCAGTGATGCTTGGGATGAGACGAGACGAGGAGTGATGTGGGGAAGAAATGCATGCAGATCTCGATCAAGGTGAGATGTAAGTTGAGTTGAGGGCAGTAGGAGAGTCTAATTTGGTGTTGTGCCAATGGATATCTAGGCAGTCGTTTAAGGGAGGAGTGTTTGTTGAGTTGAGTAGTCTTACCAACGACTTCTTTTAGAAAGTTGATATCCGATGTTCAGAGGCATGATATTCGAGTCTTTTCCTATTCAGCTTACAAGTGTAGTTCCCCTTTGGTCATTTCATTAGTGATTGTACAGAATGTATATCATAATCAAACAAGTTTGCAATACTGGTGATTGTCACAGAAGAAACGACACTTGTTTCCCTGCCATGGTCTTTCGTAAATACACCCCTCGAGCTACCCATCATGAGTTCTCACAGCAGATCATGGAATCCCTCTCTCGTGCTAGTCTAGTTTCATTGGTGAATGGACTGATGAGCCGTTCGAGGTGGCTTGACTTGAGGATCCCCACTCACGCAGGCAACAGCATTTCTTCTTTAGGTTATGAGACAAAGAAATAGAAAACGGAAAAGCCGATACGAGTTGGGGGGAAGCTTTTCAGGGCTCCGAGAGTTGTTAGTGGATGGGAGGCGAAGCATGAGGAAGCAGAAGGAAGTGTACTTTTTTTCATTCATGGACAAGGATTCAAGGGAGAATTGATGCTACTGCATTTGGAGTTGCATTGCATTTGTCTATTCAGCTTCTAGAGCTCTTGGAAGTGCCATAACCATGCCACCTCTTGTTGCCTCCCCCACTCTATCTAGCATCCGCTAAGGTATAGTGGGCTTGCAGGGGGTGGGGGTTCCCGGTTCCCCCAGGATTCCGCTGTCAAAGCTCCATTGTTTACCATGATGGAGCTCTCTGTCCCTCATCATGACTGGCCTTTTTCCCATCGTGAGAGACTGACAAGAGTCCATAATAAAAGTGTCCACGAGCTTATTTCTTTGAGGTTCCACATCATCTGATCATTTCAATTACTGGATATAATTACAACCGATAGATAGATAGAGTGAATACTATATATATCCAATATGAGCTTTGCCTTTATATTGTCCTCTAGTTACAAAGCACATTACGCAAAACTGACACCTCCAACAGCTAAGACATTCCAAACGTTTGGCTGGCCACTCAATTACTGTCTTGGGCTTCCACACACACCTCCTCCTTTACTCCTCAAAGTTCCAGACTCTATTCTATCATTGGGATTGCTTTTTTCCCGCGGGGTGACGCCTCGTCTCGCCTCACACCCGACCTCTTCCCCTCATCGTCTTCCCCATTGGGACTGTCTTCGACACGAGCCTAAGCTTATCCATCGGGCAATAAAGCACAACAATCACTCTTGCGCCGAGACTTGATCCTTTGATATGTATAGCAACCATAAGCCCATCAAAGTCATGGAGTGAGTTCCCTCATACCTTAAGCTTTCTATCATATCGAGACCCTGGCTGACCACTTCTTCTTTCACAATGGATAGACCTCCTCAAGTTTTGGTATGCAGCCATTGAATCAAGCTCCAGCTCCCAGCCGTTGGCGGTGGCTGCGGTAGTGGGAGGTCAACATTTCGAATCCAAACTAACTTCTCTTGCACAGGATCACTACATCGGTGTCGATGTTGGTACCGGCTCTGCTCGTGCCTGTATCATTGACGAGACTGGTGATATTAAGGCTCTAGCCTCTGAGAACATCAAGCTATGGCAGCCTGAGACTGGCTACTATGTACGCTGCGCTCGCTACCATCCATGCCCAATACAATCTGACTCTCTCCTAGGAACAATCCACAACAGATATCTGGCAATGCATCTGCGAGTGTGTCCGCCGCGTTGTCAGCGAGTCCACAGTCAACCCTTCCAGCATCAAGGGCATCGGCTTCGACGCCACCTGCTCTCTTGCCGTCTTCACTCACGACACCGACGAGCCACTTTCTGTCACCGGACCTGACTTCACAAACGATGGCAACGACCGCAACGTCATCTTGTGGCTCGACCACCGACCTGTCGAAGAGACCGAAAAGATTAACAACACCAACCACAAGCTTCTCAAGTACGTTGGTGGAAAGATGAGCATCGAGATGGAGATGCCCAAGGTCCTCTGGCTCAAGAACCATATGCCTCCAGAAGTGTTCGAACGTGCAAAGTTCTACGACCTTGCAGATGCCCTTACCCATCTGGCTACTGGCAACGAGACTCGCAGCTACTGCAGTGTCGTTTGCAAGCAAGGCTATGTTCCCGTTGGCGTCGACGGCAGCGTCAAAGGTTGGCAGGAAGACTTTTATCATGACATTGGTCTCGGAGACCTTACCAAAGATGACTTCAAGCAGATGGGTGGTGTCAACGGGGTGGTGAGCCTTTTCCTACTTTCTCCCTTTGGTTCTTGTTCGTCGTTCCTTAGTACACCTAGCTAACCATGATGTTCGCAGAACGGAACCTATGTCAGTGCTGGTGAGCCTGTGGGCACCTTGAGTCGATTGGCTGCCAACCAGCTCGGCCTCCCGATGGGCATCCCTGTGGGCAGCGGCGTCATCGACGCATACGCAGGCTGGATTGGAACCGTTGGTGCTAAGGTCGACCTTGGTGACGATGAGCTCAACGCAGCTGTGCCACACAACGATCTGGCCCAAGCGTTTACTCGTCTGGCTGCCGTCGCCGGAACCTCAACGTGCCACTTGGCTCTGTCCAAGGAACCTGTGTTTGTACCTGGTGTTTGGGGCCCCTACCGTGATGTTCTCCTTCCCGAGTTCTGGATGGCTGAAGGTGGCCAGTCTGCAACTGGAGAGCTTTTGCGGCACATGCTTGACATTCACCCCGCTTATAACGAAACTTGTGCCTTAGCTAAAGCTGAGGACAAGCACATCTATGACTTCCTCAACACCCACCTTGAGCTCATGAAGGAAAAGCACGGAGCTCCTTCGATTTCCTACTTGGGACGCCATCACTTTTTCTATGGTGACCTGTGGGGTAACCGCTCACCCATCGCCGATCCCAACATGAAGGGCAGCATGATCGGTTTAGACAGCGACAAGAGCACTGACAACATGGCGCTGTGGTACTATGCCACCATGGAGTTTATCGCTATGCAGACTCGTCAGATCGTCGAGCAGATGAACAACTCTGGTCATGAGATTTCTTCCATCTTCATGTCTGGTTCCCAGTGCCAAAATCCTGTTCTCATGAACCTCCTGGCCACTGCCTGCGGTATGCCTGTCCTGATCCCACGATACGTCAATGCTGCTGTCGTTCACGGCGCTGCCATGCTCGGCGCAAAGGCAGCGAGTCATAGCAAGGAAGATGGCAGTGAGCCCGAGTCTCTCTGGAGCATCATGGATCGCATGAGTAAGCGAGGTCGACTGGTTGATCCTAGCACTGACGAGGATGAGAAGACGCTCCTGGATGCCAAGTATGAGATCTTCTTGGACATGTGCAAGACTCAGCAGGAGTATCGAAGAAAGATCGACAAGGCTACTGCTTCCAAGAAGGCTCGTATGAATGGAACTGTCAATGGCACTGTGAACGGTGCTTAATGACTGAGCTGATGTGCATGAATGTTGAGGAAAATGAACTTGATGAGCGTTTGGTTTAGGTAATGGGGCGTTGGGAATTTGGAACCAAGGTCAATAATGGTTGATTGTATGCGTGTAAATAGGCCGACACGAAGTAACTACTAAAAGGACGAATAAGTTAGAGTAATTGAAGTCTTTATTTGATATGTTCTTTGATTTTAGTATCCATCTCAAAGCTGAAGTAGAGCTCCCCTAACAAGTATTTACATGGGCTGCAGCGCATTTACCTAGACCTAGCGTTGCCTAGGAGCAAACTCTCGCTGTGATTGGCTAAAGCTTCACCTCCAAGCATCCCAGTCATGGCCCACTCCTAAATTTGTAGAAACAAACGCGCCGCCGACTTTGTCTGTTGTTGACCAGGCTTTTTAATATTTCCTCATCCACGCATCACGACAGCTTGTCTGTCATCAACTCGCTATCCCTTCATCTATAGACCTGAGGAGCCACCATCGTATATTTCCCCAGTACTTTCCGATTACTGAGCACTCATGTCTCTCTTTGGACAGTCTGCCAACACGGGCGGCAGCTCGCTGTTTGGAGGCAATACTGGTGGCACGACAGGCGGAGGACTGTTTGGGCAGTCGACAACACAAAATCAGCAAAGCGGAACCAACAGCGGCGGTCTGTTTGGCCAACCGGCGCAGAACCAACAGCAACAACAGAGCGGCACGACGGGAGGTGGCTTGTTTGGAGGACTTGGCGCAAACAAGCCCGCGGCGGGTGGTGGTTTGTTCGGACAGCCGCAACAACAGCAACAGCAGACGGGCACTACGGGCGGTGGCCTCTTTGGCCAGTCAACTGCACAGCAGCCAAGCACGACCACGGGTACTGGACTCTTTGGGCAGCAGGCGCAGACTCAGCAAAGCGGAACTACAAGCGGCGGTCTGTTTGGCAACCAGCAGCAGCAACAACAGCAACAGAAACCCTCTCTGTTTGGCTCCTCCCTAGCGCAACCCGCGGCGGCTACGAAGCCCTCACTCTTCGGACAGCCGCAGAACCAGCAGCAACAACCTCAACAGAACGCGCCTTCCATGATGGGCGGTAGCACTTTCGGTGCAAGCACATTGGGTGGAAGTCTATTCGCTAGCCAGGCCCCTAATGGACAAACTCAAGCACAATCACAGCCAGCGGGCGCCTACTTCGACAGTCTCTTTGCCAAAAGCCAGAAAGCTGACGGTAAAGCGAACATGGAGGATCTCCCTAGCCTCGAACTCGGTCTGGGCGACCTGCGACATCGATTGAGAAAGCTTCAGTCTAAGCCTAGCGACAAACCTCTGGGCGGAAAGGCTCACTACCTTCTTGCAGCCTCCGGTGTCGATCCCGGTGTTGCGGCAAAGGATCTCGGACTTCTCGATGTACAGCCCGGCCGTACTGAGCGAGCCACACATGGCTACGCTCCTAGCGAACTCGACGTCGAAACATACCTCTCGAACCTCCAAACCAAGACGACTCTTAGCATGATTGCCGACGGAATCGACCGATCAGTTCGCGATTTTGATAACTTCCTCGAAGACAATGTCACAATGGAATGGGAGGCGCAACGAAAGCGCATCTACCAGCACTTTGGAATCACCCCCCGCGAGGAAACGTCTACCGCTGGACGCGAATCTCAGAGTGCTTTCGGTCGCTCCAGGCGTAAGAGCCAGGCGCCAGCTGCCAAGTCTGGCAGGGCCAGTGTTCTTGGTAGATCGACACTTCAGAAATCTGTTATTGGAACACCCAGCCGAATCGGAGCGCATCAGACAGATTTCTCAGATGTCGATCGTTCTTCCGAGTCTGGGGGTCTCGATGGGCGCGTCTCTTCCGATGATAGAGTACTTCGCGAGCGACAGGGACGTCTCTCAGAGAAGATTCGCAATCTCAATACTGCTCGTCTGCTCAAGCGGCCTTATCCCATTCTATCTGAGCTCGCGGCTGTCGAGCAAAAGTCCCACGAACCTCATGCGCCCCATGTCGTGGAGGCATACCTGGCCGTCATGGAGATCGTGGGCGAGGATCCTGATGCCGAGACGACCCTCAACAACGCGACGGCCAGGGAGCGCGAGTTTGCCGACATGTATCTGAACGACAATCCCAATTCCTCCAAGTCAGTCGAGATGCGAAAGCGTATCCTCACTGGTGCAAACAGTTTCCTGGAGAAGCAATTCTTGCGTGAAGTCGAGTCACTTATTGCCAAGCACCCTCATGAAGCGAAGCTTGGTGGCTTGCCTGACATTGTCAGTAAGGTCAAGGCGTACATCCGATTACGGTCTGCACGAAAAGACTTGGTTCCCGACAACACTGAGCTTCAGCAAGTTCAGGGTGAGTATGTCTGGGCCATTGTCTTCTACCTACTTCGCTCTGGACATGTTAGCGAGGCTGCCAAGTATGTCAATGACAACACCAACCAGTTCCGAGGCATCGATAGAACCTTTGCTACATACTTGAACAACTACGCTGCCAGTGAGGATCGACGCCTCACCAACAGAAAGCTCCTGGACCGTTGCACAAACGAGTACATCCAGCGATCGCGCAATGCCCCCGAAAATTCGATCGATCCTTTCCGCATGGCTTGTTACAAGGTCATTGGGCGTATCGAGCTCGGTAACCGCAACCTCGACGGACTTAACACAGATATTAATGACTGGATTTGGCTCCAGTTCAACCTGGCGAGAGAGGGTGATAAGACAATTGAAATGGCTGGCGAGTCGTACGGCTTGGCTGAGTTGCAGTCCAGTATCCGCGAGATTGGCCTAAAGCACTTCCCCAAGGCCAACTCGGAAGATAGCAACGGCAGCTTTGGCATGTTCTTCTACCTGCAAATCCTATCAGGTATGTTTGAGGACGCCATCGCTTATCTCTACCCCTTCTCATATGTCGACGCTGTACACTTTGGTTTGGCGCTCGAGTTTTACGGTCTGCTCCGACCGAGCGATGCCATGTCACCGTCCAACGACCTCCGCAGCTACAGCACCAAGAACCTACCACAGATCAACTTTGGTCGCATGATTGGATACTACACCCGTGACTTCAGAGCCGCGGATGTCGTGTCTGCTGTTGACTACCTGACACTTATCTGCCTCAACCAGGACCTTGAGGGCGAGGCTGGCCAGCGACACGGCAGCCTGTGTCATGAGGCTCTCCGAGAGTTGGTACTTGAGACACGCGAATTTAGCAAATTGATTGGTGATATTAGACCGGATGGCCGACGCATCCGTGGTATCATTGAGGAGCGTGGCCCTCTTATCGGTCTTGATGCCGAGGATGACTTTGTCAACACAGTTACTCTTCAGGCCGCCAGCTTCGCGGATGAGAACGGCCGCACCACAGACTCGGTGTTGCTGTACCACCTCGCTGGCGAGTACGACACGGTGGTATCAATTGTCAGCCGCGCGCTGAGTGAGGCTGTTTCTCTCGAGATTGGCGAGGATCCCATGCGCCTCATGCCTGTTAAGCCCCGAGCTGGCGGACAAGAGGCTGATGCTGGCAGCAGTCTTAGCTTGGCAGCCATTGATGACCCTGTCGAGTTGGCCAAGACTATGATGAGCATGTACGAGCGAGATGCCATGTTCTACAGGAGAATACAGGACCAGAACAAGGTGGCCTGCCGAGTACTGTTGGAGATGAGCAGTATCAAAGGATTGGTGGAAGCCGGACAATGGGCACAGTGCCTCGACGTAAGTTACAACCTAACCTGGCAATACAGTAGAATGATGCTAACTTGGAGAACAGAGAATTCGAAGCCTCGAGATTCTGCCCCTGGACGCAGTGGGTGATGGCAGCACCATCCGAGCCTACGCCTCCAAATTCTCCGGTCTTTCACAGCCCGTATCCATCAATGTGCCCAACCTGCTGATGTGGACCATTATCTGCTGCGTTCGCCAACGAGAGCAGCTGACAAGCGGCCAGTTCAGCGGCAACGAGGGAACTCGACGCCTGATGGTCGATCAACTGAAGCAGATGACGCTGGACTTGACAACATACACCAGCCAGCTTCGATACAGGTTCCCGCCTCACCTTCACGAGGCTCTTGCAAGGGCATCGGCGGAATAGGACTTTGGCATGTGGATATCACACGTTGGGTTTATTGAATATAGGCAATGCTGTACGGCTAGGATGAAGGAACGCACAAGTTTTTAAGATATGAGGTCAAGCACAAAAGGACGGGGCAAAGAATGGGGACATTTCGTGATAGAAGCCAACACTGATTGACTAAGAGAGCTTTTGAAGGAGAAAGAGGATAATCTTTTATTGTTTGCGGCTTTATAGTAATTGTAAGATCACATTGTACTTGTGCACGCGTTTTTGCTTGTGTTGGATTGCAATAGACGAATCGTTAATAACAATTGACCAAAGCAAATACAAGGCTACTTTAGGTGAACACCTGATGTCTACTGCAGTTCGCTAGGTATCCTAAGCTTTGTTTTCAAGCTTTCTACTACTATAAAATAGGTAGAGTAACTGACTGGTCGTTAGTGTAACTATTCCCAGATCCAAGCAGGCGAGTCGCCAAAAATAGGCACTTAACGCAGATCAGACGAAAATATTAGCACGCTCTTAGGCTATATATCCACTAAAGCTGATTTAATATTTCCATCAGCCACTAAATCAGTATCGGTTTTTATGCGACGCACCTGCCAAGTAACACATTTTTGTCAAATTATCGGCGTCACATGATCAATAGCCGACCAGATCTGCGTATCCGTATCCACCTCTGGTGTCGTCAGGGATCCATGACTCGGTCGCATTTTGCAGCAGCGGGCTTTATGAGTCAACAATCCCCCCATCTGAAGACCCCAACCTGTCTTTTTCCAGTCACAATTGTTCCCACAGACCCGGGTAGTCTACAGCACGCACATACGTATGTACTGTAAGTAGATCACTCGTGCGACACGACGACGCGATCTTACTGTACCTGGCTGTCTTAGCCCTGGCTAGATCTGATCCGGTCCCGCCTCGCCTGGTCTCGCCTCGACTGGACTGGACCTGGACTGGCTGACTGATGAGAGAGTTTGTTTGTTTCCCCTTACCCTTGCCCTTGCTTCTTGAGATATTAGAGGGAAGAAGGAACCCCACAGTTCCAGTCATATCATTGGCGAAGAGAGTCCGTGAAAACTTTCATACCCGTATTATTTCCCTTTGTTTCTCTTTCCTCTCCTTCTCTTTGCTTTGCATCGCGTGTTCCTGACTCGCTGAATCGTATACCGCGATCAACGTCTATCACAGCAGCCAGTACCCAGGTACTTACCTGCCTACTAAAGCAATCCTTTCTTTGGTTGAAAAAGGAAGGAAGAGCGTTCTGCTGCTTCCCTTTTGTCTACAGGTGCCTTGGTTAGTACCTACAGGTACGGATACCTTATTTGACTTTGCTTTTGAGTAAAGGTGGATACTCACAGCAACACATCCCCGTCTTTCTTTTTTTCCTTTACCCCCACACTCTCAGGCACACGACAGGCACGGGAGACACCCGTCTCATTCACCCTTCCCGTCTTCCGTATTCTTCCCTCAGAGAAGCAATCCACTCCACTCCGAGACGGGGGCTAATTCTGCACTGCTCCAATGGCCTCCGGTCAAGGTCCCGGCCCTGGCCAAGAGCCCGATACACCGGGAACGGTTCATAGTCCTGCTGGCCAAGGTCTCGGTCCCGGTCCCGATGATGATTCGATGTCTCTCAAGCGCGACGCCGACATGGTCAACCCTTCTTCCCCAGCTACCAATGACGAGAGTGCCAAAAGGAGGAAAAAGGCTGGTCCTGGAAGTAGAGGAGTTGCCAATCTAACGCCAGAGCAATTGGCTAAGAAGAGAGCGAATGGTAAGTGGACTATTTGCTTGTTGTTTTCTTTCTGTTCTGTGTATATCAATCACCTATCAGCTTGTCGAGTCAGTTAACTGCTGACGCAGATCGATTTTCTTTCCCCTTGTTGTCACCCCTTACTATTGATTAGCTGCTGGTTTCTTCTTGTCTATCCTCTTCTATCTCTAGACTTGCCACATTCTTCTCGTTGCATCTGATAAGACAAATGTAACCAAAGACACCCTTACTAACGCCATTCAAGATCGTGAAGCTCAACGAGCCATTCGCGAGCGCACGAAAAATCAGATTGATACTCTTGAGCGTCGTATCCAGGAGCTCACCAACCAGCAGCCCTATCAAGAACTACAGAGCGTCCTTCGCGCCAAGGAGGCTGTTGAGCAAGAGAATGCCGACATCAAGCGTCGTTTGGCTGGCATTGTAGCCATGTTACAGCCTATCATTGGCCAATGTAAGTTTACTATTCTTTTTATATACGCCCAGGACTAACGAGGAGGCATAGCTGCTGTTGAGCAGGCTTACGTATCACCTGCTCAGACATATGCACCTCCGGTGCAACACACGGCTACCTTGGGCATTCACAACAGCCATCATAACAACGCACATGCCGCTTCTACTCCTGGCAGTGCTGCATCCCCTCCTAGTCATGAGCCTCCCAGTCAAGCTCATTGGCATCTACTACAACAGCAGCAACAACAACACTCACACCATCCCTCTCCTCACACATCTGCTGGTGGCACAACCAATGCTGAAACTCAGGCTGCGAGTCAATTAACTCAACAGCGTCGTAGCCTCCAACATGGGCTCGACATGGGCCCTGAACGACTTGGGCTGGAGTTTCTTCTCGAGCCCTCGCAGCGGGTCAATCGTATCCAGAATGGAGTCAATGGCGCCCAAGACACGCCTCAGTTTCACCACGTACCAATGAAGCACGACTGGACAGGCGTGAATCAGGAGCGTGCCTTACATAGTCGCTCAGCAAGTTGGGGCTCCCAGGGAAAACCAGGCCACCCTTCACAAGAGCAACAACATCAATGCCAGCACCAAGCCCAACCTCATCAAAGCCTTTCAGCTGCCCACACACCCGAAAGTAGCCATAGTCCTGGTTACAGCCCTGCTTTAAGCACGGCTGGTCGTTCAATTCCTCCTCGCAGCGATCCCAACACTGTCGGTTCTGCAGCTCCCATAAAGAACTGCCCACCAACATGTCCCCTCGACTCTTTGTTGCTTGACTTTCTCAGTGAGCGCCGTCAACGTGCTGCAGACGGTCTTCCCACTCAAGACGTCGTTGGCCCTCGTTACCCTTCTGTATCATCACTCCTCAATCCCGCAAATAGCGCATATAGTCACCCCCTGTCTAAAGTCTTCACCGATATCCTTGCCACATTTCCTGACATCTCGACACTTCCTGAGCGCGTGGCGGTACTCTACATGATGTTTCTTGTCATGCGCTGGCAGATTGAACCTACTCAGGAGAATTACGATCGCCTCCCAGAGTGGATGGTGCCACTTCCCTGCCAGACGACTATCTCACATTCTGCTTGGCTCGATCATATCCCTTTCCCTAAAATGCGTGAGCGCCTTATTCTTGACCACAACCCCTCGCTGTATCCCTTTGATAACTTCTTTGTTCCGTTCACCACGACTCTTTCGCTATCTTGGCCTTATGAAGAGACGGACACGTTACTCCAGGATCCAGAGAGCGACGAACTTATGATCAATCCTGTATTTGAACGCCATCTACGGAACTTGGAGAACTGGAAGCTGGGTGATGCCTTTGCCAAGGCGTTCCCTAATCTGGCCGGGACATTCAATCTCAAACAATCTACTTCTCCCCGTCCGTCTTCGTCGGGTAGCCGATGACAGACCGCCTGGCCGAGTAATACAGCATGGGTAGATTGCTTTGTACATTATGCAATTGCTTGTCTTGCGTTTCTTGTATATTATTTGTTCGGGTTATGGAGTCACGGAGTCCGCTTTCCCTCGTATACAATAAAAGGGTTGCTGCATTACTCCCATTGTAGTTATCGACCAGTGAGGAATATACTTCGGTAGAGTTATTATTTAGGTAGTACTAAATACGTATACCTGTGTATGTACGCGATCATTAGCATACATACCATAATGCTTATGTAGCGAAATACCGTATGGATCAGAATCCGTCATCATTACGTACTTCATTTGGAATACAGCACGAGTTGAAGCTACAAGCCTTGTTTGTAATTAACCCTTCGATTCGCTTCGCGTAATGTCCCTACCAAAGCAGTTTCGAGAAGAAAGTCCATACGTTTGCCGTGGGGTTGTCTTGGTGGTTGACAGGATGTTTGTTATCACATTTCTTGATCAAGGAAGTCGGTATTTATAAAGCTCCCCTTTCTATTCGTACTTGCAAATCTTGCTTCTGACCTCCAATTTTCTAGGTCCGAGTTGATATCCCTCTAAGAGGCCAGGGTGAATATATTCGCTTAGGCAAATTTATTTACCCCTAAATGACTATGTAGCTTTGTCTCTACATACGTCTTGCTATCTACATGGAATTTCAGGCGGAGGTGCGTACAGCTCAGCAGAAGCTTCTCCTATCGCCCTCATCATAGAGTTTAGTCGTTGATGTATCAATCACGGCGTATGTGCTCTTATTGGGAAGGTTAGTTATTAGTCATTAGGGGACCTTAATATGGCGCTTTGAGTTTTTGATCCAGACGGATCCTTTATTAAGTAAATTGAGAAGACTTCGGCTTCGGCTTACAGACCTATATAAGAATTTCAGACGAGCTATCATATAAATGCTGGCTTTCTTTATTCCATCTTTCCCTTCTAGGGGAGTCTAAAAGTTATAACTAGTCATAACCAGCACTGCATAAAAGCTAGTTAGCTATAAAAGGGGGCTCCTTATTAAGATATAGATTAGAGTACCTTTCAGTATTAGAACATCTAGTCCTTTATTTTATTACTGACCTATATACTTACTATACTATTTCTATCTATTTATTTAAAAAGGGGTAATAAGTTTATACTATACTCAAATAAATAAAGTAGAGCAATACTTAGAATCAGTATACTTAATAATAACGCAATACTAATATTAATGCCATGTCTTTCATATGTTTCCACTGCTATTCTAATACTTTGAGTGCTTAAAAATCAATAAACAATCTATCTATGAATTTGTTCTTGAATACCTAGATATCTAGTAAAATATAATATTGCGCTCCCCAGCAAATCGGACAAGTGCTTCAGCATCTCCTCCACCCGAGCCCAGTTGATGAAGTAAGACCATCACTGGATTACTACCGGCTCATGTCAAGGCATAGCTCTTAGGGCAAATAAGTAGCAGATGGTTTTATTACATAGATGTCGCCAGGCGTTGACAGCCGCCAGCAGCTTCAAGACAAGCATGCTAGATATATACATTTATTGCCAGCTGTCTACAGCCGTCACAAAGTAGCTGTAAAAGAATTTCGTCGATTCATTATCACCGAAAGAAAAGATTTGCAGGACTCGCAACTCGCCTTTTGTTTCCATCTCAACAACGTCGACTGGATTACAACTAAAAACTCATCAGCTACGAATATGGTAAGCTG
>JAAVUE010000186.1:0-29997 GCA_014898975.1 Fusarium nodosum | reverse complement strand
CCCCCCCCCCCAACAAAAAAACTAACGACAGCAATCATCTTGTTCTGATAAGAATCTAAATTAAAGTAAGAGCTCATCGAAAAGCTGCACCTCAGTTCAGAGTTTAGACGTCCGCGAGGCTCGTTTAAGACGGCTCCCGAGACTTGGGGGCCAATGACAGGCATGGCATTCTCTTATCTGGATGACGCCAGCGAGATTCACTAGGTACAGTAAAATAAACAAGATGATGCGCACAAGACAGTGGCGTTGTTATTCACGTGTGAGACAGACAGGTCAATCAATCAATAAACAAGATAAATAATTGAAGCTATTTTGCTTTGCTTCAGAATGAAACACACGAGATCCCATGTTATGTCGATGTAGGTCAAAATAGCCAAGAAGCCAAGCGATTTGCGTGGTGGTAATGGTTGCAGCCTCTTTTTTTTCGATATCTCGCCAAGTCTGTTACTAAGATGATTTCGATATCTTACAGAGATGCATTACCTACGACAAAGACAGAGACAGAGCTGGAAAGAAAATTTACCTATCTAGAGATACATGTCATCCCTCGGATGGTCGCCTGACTGAGAGCTGGAGCTGGAGCTGAACCCAAATCAATCTGGTCTGGTCTGGTCTGATTTGATCTGATACACATGAGAGTACATGGCATGGAGTTTTAAGGTAGTATGTAATGCAATCAAACGTTTTTACACATTGCCCGCCGTAATGGAATAATCTTTACAGTTTGGTTCCCCCTCGCCTCCCCATCCCTGGCCTCTTGTTGGGTTTCCTCTCCGCATTTACTGACGACGATCAGCAACCCACGATTACAGTAGTTTCCGATCAAGATGCCCGTTTTATTCTTCTCCCGATCCACTCGTTTTTAACTATTTCTTTATAGTAGAGTGATTTTCATCGTCATGATGGCGAGAAACCGGACATGGTAAACCGACAACAGCGAGGCCTCACATCAACCCAAGAAGCACACCTCATCATCCAGCTTTAATCACAGTAGTGAGTATTCAAATTTCGGCGCCTTGTCTATCTAGGTACATGATCCGAGTTGAGTTTTCTTATCCATGCCCGCCCAAAAGGAAAGTTTGACATTTATTGTTGCCATGTACCCTTGAAGAGTACCTGGACACAACCGTTTTTTCTTTCCCCGATAATCTTGGATGCTCAAACAGCAAACAATCTGTCAAGGAAGAACAAGACCTTGTCTTGGGACCAGAAAACCCCACGCTTTTCTGTCTCCATGGTATCGCGCGTCAACGGCGTGTGCCAAACCGAACCCCAGGTCCCCAGAGGGGGCGAAGAAATCGCGTTTTAATTCCCGTCTTTTTTTCTTCGGAGGAGGATTTCCTCATTCTCTGTCCCCAGGTTCTCTTGATCCAATGATTCGAAATATTCAGGTTTTCATGCATACCCTTGCTCTTTTGCTGATGCCCAAGAAGAAGGCAGCCCACCCCCATTCGTAGTAGTGGTAGGTTGTACGATCATTACACCAGGTACAGATAGAGGATTGATTATCTGTGTGACTTATTTTATTTTGATTATTCTGTGATTGTATTTATACAATTGAGCATTCATGCAGAATAGGGTTTCTTCTTTCTTCAAGCGCGATGCAATTCTATGCTGTAAAGCCTCGAGCGTCTTCGTAAGGGCGTCCATCTTCTACAAACGGACTCTGTCCGGGAAGGAAAGACCAACGACAGGGCAGGGTGTTCCTCCGATCTGGGAATCCCAGGAACCAGCCGAGAACGGCGCTCAAAGAGGAGTCGACATAGTAGACGCCTTACCAAACACGTACAAGCGCTGAAGAAGCTAGGGTCGGTACTGTACCTGCCGCTATCTTTATCTCTGTCTATATCAACCTATTCGGTACGTACCGATAAAGATATCGATTTTATGAGTCCATTTGGTTACTACGCGCTGTATCTAGCGGGAGTCAGATCAATTGCTGGCGGTACCACAGCGACAAAACAGGTGCTGTACAGCCCTGTGAAATGCTGAGTCTCAGTACGTACCGTGCTATCTATGCGGCTTGTCCATGGTAGCCACGGATGCCATGCCATGCCCTGTCTCTAGCTCATCTCTATCTCCCTCCCCCCCAGTTGCTATCTCTAGGTATCTATTGTCTCGAATCCAATGTATCGCGCCTCTATCTCGGGCACAAGCAAGATCTGCAGCAGATTGGACTGTCCCCCCATCTCATCCCATGGGGCACTTTTTTCTTTTTGGCTCGTGGAGAATGGGCCCTCGGCATAGTTAGGATGCCTACCTTAGATACGGCTTGATGCAATAGTATGCAGTCACAGCTCACGTCGAACAAATATATTAAAGTCTTTCCCCGTCTTAGATCCTGTCTCATTCTTCTCGTCTCTAATCTTTATATTCCATTCCGTTTTTTATTCCAACTAGGTTGCTTCCATACCTTCCTAGAATCGGTGGAACTTTCCTTCCTCATCCGGTCTCTCTTATCACTCACTGGATTATACCTTCCTCGTCAACCGAACCGAGGAGGAT
The DNA here is from genome assembly GCA_014898975.1 of Fusarium nodosum. Lineage (NCBI taxonomy): Eukaryota > Fungi > Ascomycota > Sordariomycetes > Hypocreales > Nectriaceae > Fusarium > Fusarium nodosum. The sequence continues at coordinate 27,492 of JAAVUE010000186.1, read as the reverse complement.
TACTTCAATCTCATCGATCCTCACCTTCTCGACATCTCCAACTATCAAAACATCATCCGAATATACGAAACGAAGCTTGGCGACATCTGATATACGATAATCCAACATGTCTTATGTTGTCCCCGGTCCCCCGACGCCTTTCAATGGCACCAACGAGGAGCTTGGTGGTGATTCCAGTATGTTTTCACTTACGGCTACAACATCACGGCTTCGTGATGCTATTTCAAAGCAAATATTAACATGATTCTCTCCTAGCTACCGAAAACCTCAACCAATGGTACCAATCTGGTGACCAGGCCTTCATCATCCTCTCGGCCTGTCTCGTCCTTCTCATGGTCCCCGGTATCGCCTTTCTCTACTCCGGTCTTGCTCGAAGAAAGTCAGCTCTCTCCATGCTCTGGGTCGTCATGATGTCCTTTTCTGTCATTGTCTTCCAGTGGTATTTCTGGGGTTTCTCACTTGCCTTTTCCACAACTTCCAACAACCCTTTCATCGGCGATCTCAAGCACTTCGGTCTCAGGCACGTTTGGGGTGCCCCTTCGGTCGGATCGGCTCTCATCCCAGCTCTTCTATACTCTTTCTACCAGATGATGTTCTGCGCCGTCACTGCTGCTCTTACCGTCGGTGCTGTCGCTGAGCGAGGCCGTGTCGTTCCCAGCATGGTCTTCATCTTCTTCTGGGCCACTCTCGTTTACTGCCCTCTCGCCTACTGGGTTTGGAACCCCAATGGTTGGGGTTTCGTCAACGGCGTTCTCGACTATGCCGGTGGTGTTCCCGTTGAGATTGGCTCTGGTATGTCCGCTCTTGCCTACTCCTGGGTTCTCGGCCGCCGTAACGAGAAGATGATGATGAACTTTCGCCCTCACAACATTTCGCTCATCACCCTCGGTACCATGTTCCTCTGGTTTGGCTGGCTCGGCTTCAACGGTGGCTCTTCTTTCGGTGCCAACCTCCGTGCTGTTATGGCTTGCTGGAACTCTTGCCTCACTGCCATGTTCGCTGCCATGACCTGGTGCCTTCTCGATTTCCGCCTGGCCCGCAAGTGGTCCATGGTTGGCTGGTGCTCTGGTACCATCTCTGGTCTTGTTGCTGCCACTCCTGCTTCTGGTTTCCTCGACCCCTGGGCCAGTATCATTCTCGGTGTTGTTGCTGGTGTCTGTTGTAACTTTGCCACCAAGAGTAAGTCATTTCATTAACAAATACCGCATAACAGCGACTAACCTTTTCTTACAGTCAAGTTCCTCATCCGAATTGACGACTCCCTCGATGTCTTCGCTGAGCACGGTGTCGGTGGCATCGTCGGTCTCATTTTCAACGCTTTCTTCGCTCGCGGCTCCATCATCGGACTCGACGGCGTTAACACTGGTGTCATGGGTGGTTTCATGGATGGCAACTACGTTATCATCGGCTGGCAAATCGCTGCCATTGTTGGTGCCTCTGCCTACGCCTTTGTCATGTCCGCCATCATTGCCAAGATCATTGATCTCATCCCTGGCCTCAAGCTTCGTGCTTCTGAGGAGGCAGAACTCCTTGGTATGGACGACGATCAGCATGGCGAGTTCTCCTACGATTACGTCGAGGTTCGCCGAGACTTCCTTGCCTGGAGCCCCCAGCGTGGTGAGCCTGCTGAGGATGGCGACGTCCTTGAGCCCACTCATGGTATCCATGAGCACCAGTCCATGATGAACCCTAGCGAGTCAGACGATGCCCGCAAGACTCCTTCTCTCAACACACCCGACGTTATCGCGCCAGACGCGGTCATCAATGAGAAGCATGCTTAAAGTTGCAATTTGCAACCTTGTCTTTGCGAGTCATGTTAGCCTTGTTTATTTGATATAGAGGGTATTATTTGTCACGAGAGTAACTTCTCTTTTTGTTTTTGGTTATATTTTGGGATGCTGGGAGTAGCAGGCAGCGGCGTTACGGATTGATCTACTCGTCGACGTATATGCCTTTATTGTTTTGAATATCCGGCGGTAGATGTGTATGGCTTGGGAAAAGCGACACGGGTCATTGGATACGTACATATAATTGTGCAATCTGATATGACAGATAGTCACCGAATCAGATTATTTCTTCATATTTTTATTTGGCTTAAGTACATTGTGAACATTGTGATAGAAATGTACCTTGCATAATAAAATCTTTCTACTAGAAAATATGAACATTAAATCTCCTGGCGTGTCTATCAACCCATGCTATTCGGAATCCCATAATAAGACAAATAAATAACAAGCCCGTAACCCAATGATATCGTTTCTATCTGCAATACCTAAACGATACCTCATATCTTACATGGCTATATATGTTATGTTGTCTCTCTGTATATGGCCTAAGATGGCTTATGATGGTGGCACTCCATCCGTGACTTTACCGTACGGCGCTGAAGGGTAATCCCCGAAGCAAGCGTAATCGAACTGCGCCTTTTCCGCCATCTTGTCCTGAACCACAAGGAACGTGTCAAGCTCGCACCAACCGTCCTTACGGTTGGCATCGCACTCTGGGAAACTCTTGCCCAAGGGCACAGTTCTCTGGTTGAGCACAAAGTGGATGTACTTGGTCTCCTTACCTTCCTGGTAGCCCTCCCTGTCCGGCGAGACAGGCTGGGGCGCCTTGATGATCTCGATATCCAGACGGGCACCGAAGGGTGTAATCTTAGAGACAATAAATTCGTGATCGCCAGGGTACTTGTCGGTAGGGAGATCCTCGGCAAACTGGCGGAAACCGAAAGCTGTCAGGATGGAGATGATGTTGGTGTCGTGAGAAAAGTCAAAGTAGAGGCTCTGGTTAAGAGGGAATGTCTCTGTCATGCCATCCAGAGTGGTGTTGATCTGGGAGCCAGAGTAGCCAAGGGTGTGGTTCTTGAGGCGTGCAATAACCTCTTGCTGGTAACCAAGACCGGTTGCTCTCTATATCAATGGTTAGTAACACTCACATGAGCGGAAGAGTGTACATACGCCAATAGGGCTCTGGAATCCGGCACCGGAAGAAAATCCAAGATCAATCGAGTAGCCAAAGTGCTCCCACTCTTCGTAAGTAAAGAGGTCACAGAATCTGCTGAAGCCATAGGCGACAGTCTCGTAAGGGCACATGCTTTGTGCAGCCCAAACATCCGCTGCAGTCCACGTGAAGCCTTCGGTCACACTGTTGAACCGATCAGTTGCTGTTTTATCTGTCAGTCTTTATCTCGAAGTTATCGCCTTCTTTTGTGACATACCATCCTTCAAGTATTTCTCATACCATGTCGCCACAGGGGTCACATAGTCCGCCTTGTTTGCGTTAGGGCAATTAAGACTGCCGGCAAGTGAGTTGTTGAAACCAGGGGCTTCAATGATGACTTCAATGGTGGCATTGTTGGTCCTGCTAGTATCAGTATTCTGTAGGTTGTTTCGTGAAACATGACTTACCACTCAAGACCGAAGAATCCAGCCATCCAATTCTCGGCAGACTTGAGCATACGGTCTTGTGTCTGTACAGAGTTAGCTTGTTGACGCAGGAGAACTGTATTTAACACAACGTACAGTGGTTCTGACGATGAGCTTGCTCTGGGGGTTGTACAAGCTACCATACATGTAGCTGTGCAAGATACCTGTAGTCCAATATTAACCATCGTTGACGCCCCAGTCTTGGGTCCATCAAGTCTTACCAGAGTCAAAAAGCTCCTGACGACCTCTCGGTACTAAGATAGCCTTGCCGAGCTCATACTTCCAGTTGTTCAGGAACTCCAAGGCTCCGCTGGTCTTGAGACTCGCCGAAGCATTCGCGAGACGTTCACCAAGGGTTGCAACATTTGCGCCAGGGGTCGGATAACGAGCACCATGACGGGACAGCATCTGGACTTGTATAATCTCTGCACCTGGAGGGATAGGATATTCATCAACACCGAAACCGGTGGAAGGAGAATAGGGACTTAGGTAGCCCATCATCTGGAAGATGCTTCGGTTACCCTCTTTCATACCCTCGATGGGGATGGAAGTCTGTAGAGGTTCATTGGGGACAAAGGTGGCAGTGGGCTCGAAGACATGAGTCTGGGCCATGAAAGCCGGCTTGCCAGTCTCCGTCACGCCGGGCCATAGATTCGGCGAGGTCTGGAAATACTGGGGCACTCGGGGTGGGTCACCCGGACATGAACCGGAACCGGAACTAAAGGCCAAAGGAAGACTGAGGTAGAGGTTCATGGCCATGAGAACGACAACAAGGCCTGAGAGGAGGATTACCATATTGCGATAGGTTCGCATTGGACCCCGGGGAGTAATCGGTTGGACGTGGGGTGCCGGGTGGCCCTCATCGTGCCCATCGCCTTCATCTTGATAAACTGGCTGGTATCCTGCAGAACCAGAGCCAGCCTTTCCCTTGAGTAACCCTGAAGCTGCGGCCATAGTGAGACGAATGCAGTGCGTTTGTAATGGAGGTACGGATACTGAGCTGTGATGAGATGTGTGGTAAACGCTGTGCCTGTCTCAACTAACACCAGCATAGGTTACGAGAGATGTACCCCTTTGACACAGTGGAGGCAAGATACTGTAGGCTTGACTTGACAGTACCAGGCCGACAACAGTGAAACAATGCTGAAATCCAGGCCCTGGAAATTAGCAGGAAAGGGCAAAAGGAGTGGAAGAAGAAAAAAAGAATGGGTCCGAGATGCGTCGACTCGTGATGCGGCTCTATTGGAGTCTGATGCTGGTTGATGATGCTTCTTTCAAGATTGGAAGATGGAAGCCTCGAAAACCGATCCCCTGCGCGTTTGAGATTGGGGGGAAGTGGAAGGGGACGTGCAGTACGAACACAGAAGGAGTAAGGGGAAGGTGGCCAATTGGGTTCTCATCCAGCACTGTGCATCCCTTGTAAGCATACCTGGGGTAGAGTTCTCACAGGTGCCTTAGATTGGCAAGACAGGGGCTAAGGCTGCTGGGGCCATGATCTTCCAGTTGCTCGAGACGCTAACGAGAGACTTGTTCTAGCGTACCTGCCAGGCGTTGGAACCGGCGAGACGAACGCAAAAGATACACACTGTACACATACTGTGATTAGTCACAACGGATCAGTGGGGCTCGCTTAATGTTCCAGACGCAACCGCCAGTGTCAGTGCCGCCGCTCCCGTGACCATCTTCAGGTAAGGCGGTGCGGACTGTTTCGTTTCCCCAGCAGGCATTCAATCCATGTCCATTTCGTCAGAACAGTTGTCTCTTCTCCCCACCAGCTTTCAGGCACGCGGTTTTAGACTTGTCGCCTTGTCATTTTGATGTATTGCATTTTCTATTTTCCTCATGCCATAAATATACTCTGATCAAATACTGTTTTCATTATGGTCATATTTATCGTAATGACTCCCTGTGAAACTCGCCCACTGCGGGCTGTTAAGCCACAAATGACAGTCTGGAATTGCTCCGAGGACTGCAATTCGTTGTTTGATAAGAGAAAATGTCTTGAATCAACCTGTCTCCACACCAACTCGCCGTCTTGACGATACCTTGGAACGTTTGACAGCGGCCGCGGCTCTCCCTTGGATTATCATAAATCGTATTGTCGCCTCGTCATCGACCATGACCTTGGTCTTCACCGCCATTATCTGCCTGCTTCAATAACAGCCGTATAGCACAGTGCAGTGACAAAGTTCATTTCGGAAGAGAAAAAGAAATAGAGACCCTCGTCTTGTGCCATGTAAAAGTGAAGAAAGAAGCAACTACAGTAGTTAGGTATTGGACAAGGAGGGAGTATGAGAGGACAACGGCGAGATACAAAGCAAGTAATGCAATGCAAGCTCTATCAAAAAGCAAAACAGAATAGGTCGATTCCCACAGGGCTTTTTCTTCTATCTGCTATCAGCTATACTAGGTATGTATACTTGGTCTTTCAGTAATGGTCTTCAGTAAAGTCGATGCCGGTAAATAGTGACTGATCAAAAGCGAAATTCTGACTGACACCAATGGTTTGATTCAAATCTCGTCCATTGTCCAATACCTTCATCGTATCTGCTGTCTCACTCTCATAGCTCGACCAATCATCTGAAACTCGATGCATCTTATATTAATATTTGGACAAGTCATTTTCAAGTCATTCATCGGTCACTCCACGTCTCCCTCCATCTAATGCATCTCTGCATCTGAAACCCTGGCCAACGCTCATCTTGTGTCACCCAACTTTCATCGACAGAAGCCACATCTTCTCTGATGGTAGTCCCTCGGATTGGCTACCACCAAACACACCCTTGCGAGGCACTATCCCTGTCACCACACCATGATCACCAGTCCATCATTATGTACAGTAGACAGACCCCAGCCAACGTCCCAGCTCCAGCTCACGCCCCTGCCAACTTTCCGCCAGCCTCATCCTCATCTTTATTCTCGCCTGACCTGACTGTGGCTAGGGGTAATAATTGATACCTTATCACTTCTTGCGTGTCTCTGATCTCATCGCTGTTTTAATCTTGTCTCATCGGGGCTGGCTGGCTTCCAAAACACGACATGTCATTGCTTGGGCAAGTTTCCCCCTCAGCCATCTCGACACTGTTTTGCCGATCGTAAAACTACTCCATGCACTCTGTGCAGACCTACGACACTATCCGCGGGCGCAGACCCGTAGACACCTGACACTTTTGATATGAGCCAAGTTGGAGTCGACATGGGTTAGCCCATATGCCAGCTGGGTCGCGACGGGGCTGATTTACCTTACCCCTGTTACTTACCAGATCTCACTTTTGACAACTCCTGGTTCCTGAACATCGATCTTTGCATGCGACACCATGTATTCACCTATTCATAGGTTTTTGTTCAATACAAATTTCCGATAAAGGTATTACTCCTCTCCCTTCCATTGCCAACGTAAAACAGATACCAATAGCCAGGTTCTCGCAAAAAACAATGCCTGTTGCTTTTCCCCGACCGTGACACCAAATAAAAACATACTCAACACCCGAATGAGGTCAATAAACCATGACCATGTAGCATAACTTTTGGCGCCGCTTCCATTACCCTCAGACTCCCCCTTGCCTTTCTTGAGCGCCTTTATTCCAATACCGACAAAGCGTTTGATGTAGTCGTCATGTTTGCCGAGTTGCGATCATGTATGTATGCGTATGCATACTCTGTTCTCTCCCCACAATTGGTCGCAAGCCCAACCTCAATTGGCCTGAGACCTGAGGGGAAAGAAGCCATCCGGCATGGGCTCAATGTGCCAGATCTTGGGGGCGTCCAAGTTGAAAGCATCAGACCACTCCCGTCTTAGGTCCACAGGGAGGTTCCATCCCAATTCGTTGTCGCGAAGTCTCATGCGTACCAAATGACGACGCTCCGAAGCAGCTTCACCATTGACGAAACCTTCACGGCGATGCAAGACTGTGAGGTTGTTGATGAAGTGCATGTCGCCTGGTTGTGTGCTGATCTCCAATTGAGTCGCCTTGGCAATGTTCTCGATGGAGTCCAGAGCTTCCATTTGGCGTGGAGTAACGGTGGGGAGATTGCTGGAGCGTGGGTGAACCGCGTTCCCTGTCAGGGCCACTCTCCCGAAATTCATCATCACTCTCCCATCGTGGTGGAAGAGGACAGGGCGGCACTGGAAGCGGGGCCTATCCCAGCAGGAAGTCAGTTGATCTGCTCTTCGTGTATGATTGACATAACTTACAGGGCGAACGGCCAGTCAGAGCGAGACAATGTGCGGATCATGTCAGGGCGACTGGCGGCAAGGACATTGTAGACGGTGTAGGCTGATGCGATGATGCATTTGCCTCCTGAGACGGCTGTGTTTCGAGTGAGCCAGCTCACGATATCGCCGGCTTCCTCGTTGTGAAAAGTCTGGAATGCAAGTTAGCGTGAGTGTGTTGATGGCAGATGCATGTACTAACAATGGGGGAGGTGGAATGGCGATGGTGGCCAGCCTTGAGCTTGGAAGAATTGTCGGCAACAATGTGAACTGAAAGAGTCAATAAACGTCAAAGGATAAAAGAATGGCAGCCTTCAAACCGAGAATACTTACCAAGCATGTTGCCTTTTCGGTCCTGGCGGCCGTGACAACTGGCGATGTACGACTGAATACCGAGATATAGGACAGTCAGATCCTCGACTGAGTAGTTCTGTGGGTCCAGACCACGAATGACACCGAAGCCCTTGCCTTGATGGATGTCTTGGCGAACTCGATCCAGGCGAGATCCCAAAGTAGGAAGGGGGAAATTGTGCCGTGAGACACAATCCCCATCGAGACCCAACGCTGTTTAGTGTAAGTCGCAACCCAGGCGCCACAAAAGGGGAGGCTCAAGGAACGTACCCTTGAAGGACTGTAGAGCCTTTTCAACTTCCTGTACATCCAACTCGCCCAAAGTTAAGATGTACTCTGATTCGTGTTTGAACTGAGAACCCGACCATGCCATAGGCACATTGAGTGTTTTGGGCCATCCTTCGGGGATCCCAGCCGGTGCATCTACCACCCGGGTGGCACAAGGAGCTAGTCCAGCGGCCCGGCCGGGCATGAGCATGAGAGATGTCATGATGGTGGTTCCTGGGGGTGATTGCTAATGATTGTGGAGAACGTCTGAGTACTGAGCTGTTTGTGTAAGCCAGACTGTTCCACGGGTCAGGGAATAAGCTGTGTGGATGATGATCGGGGAATGGGAACGGGCTGATCTCGGGCTAGTGTGTAAGACAAGAGGCAGAATGAAAGTTGATATCAAAGATGATGGATAACGGGGACTGTAGTAGGTATGGATGGGATATAAGAGAGATGAATAAGAAGAGATTGAGTAATGAAACTTGAGAGCGAGGTGTCTGTTTAAATGCCTTGGTCTGGCATGGATTCGATGGGCCAGGAAAGAGATGATCACAGAAAAAGGAACGAAACTATCGTGGCAAGTGCAAGTGGGCAAACGTGCAAGTGACGTTGGAGGCGCTGTTCGAAACTTCAAAAGTAAAGCGCAACTTACAGCCGGAAAATATGTGAAGTTATGTGAACGATTTGAAGAGTGGGAAGGAGCCCAGGAGGTACGCAGATATTAGATAGATATATGAGAGTGTGATAGTAACCAACGAAGGGAAAGAAGTATCGACAGATACTGCCGTATAAGTAGTTTTGGAAGGACGGCAGATGGCAACCGAGAATGGCCTCGTGATGATCAAGACTGGGATGAGCTCAAGGTTGAGGTTGCCTGGGAAGATCAAAGAACGTTTAGACTAGGTAGAGTGGATGCTAGTTTATTATAGCTTTTCTGGAGTGTACGGAGAATACATGATGGCCCTTGCTACGGAGTAGTTATGTACTAGACTAGAGATCTGAACGTCTAAGTCCAACGCGGCTCAAATTAAGAGGATACGAAACGACACGGCTACGTGCAACTTCCCCCTTCCTTTGTTCCCGTGAATCTGGATTCAATGACGAGGAGACGAGAATTCTCGCTGAGAAGGAAAATTTTTCTTCTTTGTTTCCCTGTCATAGTGGTTTCGTATCTTCCCAGGTCAGACTCAACACCCAGTAACAACTACCTCAAATAAACCTGAACAAGGGTCTGTTGAGATGATTTGGACTGGGTACTCCGTACCTGCTTGGGTACAGGTCGATCGGCTACATGCCTACCCGGGCTCACTCGTGGAAGGTTGCAGATACGCTGCGGGAGACATGGGTTGCGAACCCAGCATCGCGGGTAAACGCTGACTACCTGGCTTGGCTGAACTAGGTGCTCGGTATTTCCAGAGAGTTACCTGGGGTACATCATGGTACCCATGGAAGGGCCATCTACCTGGTACCCAGGTAGAGTCTAGATGCTATAGGTAGCAGATAGGTAACATCACCTATCAACTTAGTTACCTCATGGATGGGAAATGGCAGGGGCAAACGAAGCAAATGAGAAAAAGCCATACCGCTGGTTCCGTGATGGCTCTTGTGTCTTCTTCGCTTGTAACTGGTTGCTCAAAGACCTGGGTAGCAACATTAACTCTACATTAGTAGTTAACCTTGATGACTGCGTACGTGCGCTAATAAGCACAGTGCAAAGGGAATTGGTGCAGTGAATCAAGAAACAGGAGACGAGATGAGACGATATGAAATGAGATGGGACGAGAGCACTGTAACCAAAGGGCGGGTTCTCTCATCCCTCGAGAAAACGGCAGAACGGTCAACCCCCCCCCCGTCGACGGATGGGATGGGGTCAGAAAAGAAGAAAAGAATGGGAAAAGAAAATAAAGGTAGAAAATAGGAGGAGCTTGCGGTTGCGGTTGGGTTCCATACTAGCATGGGTTGGCTCCAGGCTGGTGTTTTTAGAAGAAGAAAAAGCAAACACCATGACCAGGCTAAGAGATTCAACGAACGTACAGTGCAGCCCAGTGGAAATCTACGTAGCACGAGGGAACGCTCAGGGCGTGATGATCTTTTTCGTGTTACTGCTCCCTTGTAAGTCTACGGCACTAGACTACTTGATCCAGGAACGCGTTAATAGTCATCTTTTTGTTTAATTTTAGGTGCCTTTTAGAAAGTGGCTCTCTCAGCTGTCTGAGGTCCGCATTGGCACCCTAAACTAGTATTCAGACTACTAATCTGTGGCTACCTGATCCCTTCGTCAGCCTGCCACTTGCTTTCTTTCACATGTAGTTCGTAATATACCAAGTCTCCTCGTGGGCTCGTCAAGTAGACAAGACTCGGCAGTCAATCAAACGATAATCCTTTAGTCTAAACGTGTAGTCAAACTTACGTAGTGCATCCCTCGACATCATTGGTTGGGGGGAGCTATGTGCTGCCACCCGCTTAGCCTTGGTGTCTCGGGTCCTAGCACTCATTCCCCGTAACTTAGCAAACAACTGAGCTAACCCAACAAACGCATGGGCATCAGACTCAACCCAAAGGCCAGGCCAGGCCAGGTAGGGCACAGCAAAGCAAGGGATAACTGTGCAATGCAATTATGCGCAATTCATTTGATTTCTTCTTCTCCTTTCTCCTTACTCGTTCAATCTCTTTCAATTTCTTTGCCCATTTGACTATCTCTCCTCTCCCTCCCTCCCTCATTTCTTGCTTCCCAAGCCGATCGATACACAACACCGGCAAAACATCGTGCTACACCAGACAACCCGGCTAGACTATGGAAGACCGACACCAACAAGACCACACTAGAACAAAGCATATCACAATATCCGTGGCTCTGACTGTGGTCCGGAGTCCTTCCAGGTGCCGCCGACCAGGACCGGCCCGTCCGGCATCTGTCCCGCCATGCCCAATCCCCAGGCAGCTTGGACATATAAACCTTCAATCCGCCTCATGTTTACGTGCAACATTGCACAAGCCATCCGTCAAAACGCAGCAACCCGTCGTCGCTCGACGCTCGGTCAGTAACTCTCGCCTCTTTCTGTAGGGGGCCGAGCACGCTCCTTGGCCTCTCACTCTATCTCCCTCTTCACAGCATCGCCCCCTTTCCGGCCCATACCATATTGTATCTTGTTACGCGCGATTTGTTGCGCTGCGTTGCGTTACAACGCCGCCTATTATCCTTTCCGTCTCTTCCGCTGGTCGTCCGTCTCTCCGATAACGCAAACTGGTCCGTGTGCCGGGCCGTCTAGTGAGACCTAAACAAGAACGATCGATCTTTTGGCTATTTTCATTCCCCCAAACAGTTCATCCAATCCAGTCACGTCCCAGAATTACCAAACCAGTTCGATTCTTTCTCTATATCCTCACCCACCATTGACCGCCTTTTAATAACCAACCCATACCGAAGATTCCGCCAGAATAGTCCCATTGTCGTTATCATCATTGTCGTTACCGGCCGTGATTTGTCGTCTCCCCCGCTATATACCCTGCCCTCTTCAACGTGTATACAGTCTCACTTCCCATATCCTCGCTGTAAGTACGGCATTTTACCAGCATCATGTAAGACCGCAATACCTCCAGTCGGCGGAAAGCCCAAAGCAAAACAACTACAGGTTCCCCTGTCGATCAAACACCCTGTCATATTGTTGTTCGAGGTTGCCAGTTTGTCTCAAACAGCTGGCTGACGAAGAAGTAGTCATGCTCGTACGCAGCTGACTTCCGGAGCTTCTCCCATTGCAACGCTGAATTGTAAAGTTAGCGGATTTCCCTCATGCAAGAGAGCCGCAGCGATGAGACCATCAAGTCAATTGTTGGTGAACTTACCGTATCGTCTGGCCAAGTTGCTTGTGTTGTGCACGAACTTGATCTTGTCCTCATCGAGACCCGCAAGGGTTCGCAGGTCTTGGTCTTTGCAATCCTCAGAAAACGGGTAAATACCCTTGTTGCAGTAGTGAAAATGCGCAAGTAGAATATTTGCTCCTTTTCAGTTTCAATCAGCAAGTGCTACAACTCAAAAAGAGGATGGCATCATACCTAGATGATATTCTTTGACTTTCTCCTCTCGCGCAAAACGTCGCTACGAACGCATTCATGATTAGTAACCATCACTCTTCTCATACACGCCATCTGTGTTTTGCTCGAGTCTCTTACCTTCATACCGTGCTTCTTTGCATACCCAGCGTCGTGCGCTGTGATGAGAGCTGTGTTGTGCAGGAGGATGAAGATCACAAGGTACGTAACCAACCATGTGCTTTGCTTGTTCTTGGACATCATCTTCTGCAATTTGTCTAGCAGCTCTCTTCGCAATCTGGTCTGGATGTGATGGATCAGAATAAGGTCCATCTGGGCTCCAAGAACTGGCGGAAGAGGAATATTGCCGTGGTTGGGATTGGTCTCGTCCAGAATATTCCTCTTCATACCCAATGTCTCTTCCCCAACAATGAAGCTCGACCTCGTTGTCAAACGAATCGACATCCATAGTAACAGAGTCTGATGGATCAGGTCGGCGCACTCGGGCGACGTAGACGGGTCCTTGAAAATCTTCCATGCACGCAGGTAAGTTCGGAAAAGGAGGCCTTCAGGTGGTCCAAGCAGCTTGGTGAAAGCGTCCTGCATGGTACTCTCGATGTGGTTCAAGTACTCAGTTTTTACTTCTTCGAGGTTCACCATTGCATACGGAGGGATTGTCACGGACTTCTTGACTCCCTTGTAATCCCATGTGCGCTCCAGCTTGTCGCCAGCTTGGGGAATAAACCGTTGGACCTTGACTTTGACGAACTTGTTTGAAAGCCCCCCGGAGAGATAAATAGTTCTCGGCTCCTCAGTCGCCCAACTTTGTATTGGATCTGAAATATTGTTGGTCCATCTTCGCGTCCATTCATACCCAGGAACTTGGCCAGGCTTGAAGAGTCGGATATCCGTGATCTTGTATCTGAGACACGGAAAGCGTCCCGCCCTCGAGTTGGAGACCTTCTTGCAGGTCAAGCATGGTCCTCCCTCCTCCTCTGGGTTGTTTTCACACTACACCATGTGGTCAGTAATCCACTCATAACTCAACTCATAATGGCAAAGCCATCAATTTTTTACAAACACGAAACGGTTAAGATTACGTCACTTACGCGTATTCTCTGCATCCTGCATCTGATGCATGAACCGATTTTTCGGGTTTGAGCAGTTTGTTCACGGAGGTTGGGATCTTTGAATGGGCCTCGCTTTCCTCCTCGCTGGTTGGGAAGTAGGATCTCAAAGTTGGGGTGTTGATCAATGAGGGACCAGCCATTCTGCACCGGCTCTTCACCATCCTGCCCGTTGACAAGCATGCCATATTGGGAAACGCTATCGGTAGTGACAAGGCCGTGGTGAGTAAGGGCCGTCGTGTCAATGAGATTCGGGCCAGAGCTATATTCAACTTGAGAAAAGTTCTTGGACAAGAGGTGTTGATTGTTCATCATCACTGGAGTTTCCAGCGGTGTTTCATCCTTGAAGGTTTGGCCAGGGTAGAAATCCCCTCCTGGTAGAAGAGGTTGCTGACTCGGGCCAGTGTCACTCATCAAAGGCTCAGCTAATGGTGTTTGGTCAGGAATAAGAGGGAAAGTAACGAGAGGCGCAACATTCAGCTCGGGCTGCTGATAGTGATAGCTTGGCTGTTGCACAGTACTCAGAACAGTATTGTCATACGTCTCAGAAGATGGCATTGTCATAGATGGCTGCTTTTCTGCTACATATGGCGCATCTGGACTTGAGACCACAGGCGCAGCACTTGAAAGCTGTTGATAGCCTGCCGTTTTGGTGTAAGCAATGGTTTAGAGCGCATCATGGCGTGCCGAAGATGAGTCAGGATGAGAGAAAGGAATCACTTACCGTCCGACTGTCTTGAATCCCAGCCACAACAAGGGCAGAGGAACAAGGTGAGGTCTGCCATGCGTCTGGCCAGTGGTGAAGTTGAAGACGACATGGAAGTTTGAGCACACCCGTCCCAACCTGACGGGGTCCCATACTGGCCATGGCGCGTATCGTAAGGGTCTGATACTGGAAGCTTCATCAAAGGCCCTTGGGACGAGGTTGATCCATGCTCGGGCGCCATTGGGATCGACGGGTCGACTCTTCTTCTCTTCCTACAATGCACTTGATCAAGTAGTTGATGTATTTGATAACCGGAAGCTACTCCATAGAAGCTTGCAATTTGGTCAAGGCTTTGGTGAATCTCATATGGTAGGATATTGTAATTGGGATCCACAGGAGGGGTGAAAGATAGTGAGGAAGAAGAAGGATCGTCAACCCCTAGTTCGAGGAGAGGCCTCTTGGTTTTAGAAGAATAATGCGGATTCTATAGAAAAAATCAATTCACCGCACATTTAGGTATGATAGGAGGGGCCTGGGGCAAGATCAAGGAGAAGATGCTTGTCCGGGAGTCATGGCACAAGAGCCACGATGGGGCGGCGACAAGAGGGAACAGGGTGATTGGCAACAGCCGCAGGGGCCATCCAAAGAAACCGATGAGACGGGGAATCGATGATATAACTCCATGCAGCTTGCCGCCAACCGGGGAGAGAAACTCTTACCATAATGGCTGCAGTGAGACAGGACAGGGTGTGGAACAAGACGGCCTAGTAGCAGCAGTAGTGAGAGCAGAACAAAAGTCAAGGTACCGCCACGCGGGGATCAAAGTTGACGAAATACAGGCAATGACAAAGGAGAAACTAGCTTGCCCGGCTTAGACCTCGAAAACAGTGGTCGAAATCAAGCGACGCCGGGGTGGAAAGAGGGGGGAGTGTGGTGGTAGGCTAAGG
Source organism: Fusarium nodosum (assembly GCA_014898975.1). Lineage (NCBI taxonomy): Eukaryota > Fungi > Ascomycota > Sordariomycetes > Hypocreales > Nectriaceae > Fusarium > Fusarium nodosum. Next base: position 12,424 of record JAAVUE010000186.1, on the reverse strand, counting down.
TGCCACGAAAGCCATCACCGGAGCACTTGACGTTCGAACCCCCGTAGTGCGCCGAGTGGAGCGCCAGCGATGACCGGAGCCAGACGACAACGACCGAGAGAAAGGCACCCAGACGGTCGGGAGAAGGGAATAATGCGATGAGGGAGGCGAGAAATCCGGGGAAAGATAGGCGGAGAAAGGATAAGTAGGGGCTGTTGAGTGAGCCCAATCAGATGGTGAGGCTCCTTGTCCACGAACACAGGTTTGATAAGATATTGGTGTGCTGCTCACAGCCGTACTGAAAAGCTTCAAAGGTGAGCACAGTAGGTACCACTGGGACAAGACGTGGAGCCTTGTCCGCCGAGTCTACTCCTTTAGCAACAAGGCGAATTAGGTTGTCGTAGTACTGGTAACAGGACGTGGAGCTGGCAACTGATGGTGCTGGTGCTAGCACCGGACGGTGCGTTGAGCAAACTCAGAGCGATATGCCTGCGGCCGCGATCGTGTGGATGACGACCGATGCGGGCTGCGGGCTGAGCAATTCTGCGGCTGGCGGTGTGGTGGCTGTAGTGACTGGGCGTTGAGCGATTCAAGCAACGGCTCGACGGTCTGCTGGGAATGGCGATGATGAACGAGTCTGTGAGAGAGGAAAGTGGACTCGGTGAGGACGGCGTCTACATGGCCTCGTGCTGAGCAGTTTTTGACCGGTCTGAGGGGTACCATGAGCGTAGCAGGGGCCTCCTGATTGTAGTGCGCGAGGGCAGAGATTTTTTGGGATATTACCCGCCCTACCGGTTCGGTGTGCCTGGAGTTCCCGATCTGGTGTAGAATAGTCGAAACAGCTCTGGTATGTGAGTGAGTAAAACAAAAGTATTGTCGACAGGTTGAAAGCTTTGCTGGAAATCAGAAAGGGTGGTCTGACTTGCGCGTGGTTGTAGTTGACTTAATCCGCCTAATCAGTCGCATCTTCGGGTCGGTCCATTGTTCCATGGCACGCATAGCCAAAGAGCCTGCCTGGTCATGGCAACGGTTAATTCGTGCATTAGAATGTCCATGTGATTGACATGGGGCTGACCAATGTAGGTCATGGCTGCACAACCGCTCAGCTAGGATTGGATGTGCTATCCTCAAATTGCTTTTTCTCCTACAAGGTCTCGCAACGCCAGCCCGTCCGGGCATCGCACCCCAGGTAAAGGGTACATCATCAACTCCGCAATTTGGCAGAAGTTCTCAAAAGTACTTATCCTGAAATGCCAAGCAGGTTCGAAGGAAGGATTTGTTTCGTCCATTTACCATCCCGAGACCAGCGTCAAGCGTCCTGCGAGAGCAACTGCACAGAGATGCGTTCCAGTGTATAAAGAAATGCAATGGCACCTCAGAAGACGACTATGGACGACCAGTCCTCTAGTCTTGTTTGCCAGCGCCCACTTACCTCCAGATGCAGGAAATGCATCGTAAACCTACAAATCTCCGAGTTTGGTTCCGATTTTCCCTCAGTTCGTTCTTTACCTATCAAGTGAACTAAGGCTGACGAGTGATGACAGATAACACGGCCAAATAATTCGAGTCAAGAACTGTGACCTGGGCGCCGGCAGACTTTGACCATGTGATAAGACTTTTGTGTGCTATCGTCACGCAAACATTCTGGTTGGTACGAGAAAGAAACAGGGGCAGCGACCGGTGAGACCAAAAATCACCATTGTTCAAGGCCGGATATTGGACTTGGACATCGGACCGATCGACGTCGGTTTGGGTGCTGTTATCGTCGCGAGTTTCTTACGAAAGAGCTAGGTGTGTATAGGATGCTGGAGCTGGGCACACGCTAACCGCACTAACGGCACGATGTGAGAGTTGTGGGCATAATGTCCTGCCCTGTCATGCCCTGCCACCGGCCTGGTCAAAGGCTCTGCAGAAAAGTGTCGAGGTAATAATGAGTTGGTTGATGTGTTTGCTTTGCTTGCATCGAAATGCATGAGAGGAAATGAGTGGTGGCATCTGCATATCTCCCTCCTTGTCAGGCTGGAAATGTTTTCTCTTCTCTCATGGAAATGTAGCGCTTCCAAAGAACACAGATGGGCGTTCCTGGCGATATCAGCCTGTGACGTCGGTCCAAAAGATGGATGGGCAAACGATGCATGTTACAGAAACAATCACTGGGCTTTCATCAGAATGGCAGGAGGTGTCATGGTGATATCCCGTGATTGGAAGTTAAACTTAAGTGGCGGTTGCGCCTTCCCTCAACGGATGTGTAATGATTTTGCTTTGCGTTAGTACAGGTTCTCAACGGTCTATGGAAGGAAGCGGGAAGGTAGGTGGCTGTTGACTTGGCCTCCACTCGAGATGGGAAAGAGCCAAACACGACTTTCGTATCCAAACTTAGTACCCGCCCTACTGCAGACCGAAGCGATCTTGAGTCTTGATCGGATGCAGCAACCAACCTCTTCAACTCCTCCATACTACCTACCTAGGCGCCAGCAAAAACAAACTCTCTTTCACCTTAGCGGATCTAGAAAATAACATGGATGCCACATGGAAGGAACCCCTTCCCTTCCACTAGCCTAGTCTCTATCCACCAACGGGTCTTCCCGTGCTCTAAATCGAACCGGTATGTCGAATAGATGCCAATGGAACTTCTTCCTCATGAACCTCTACGTTTTTCCCACCATATAATATGCACGTCTACTCATGTAGGCAAGAAATGGTTACACATGCGAGGTCTGCTTTGCTTGCAGGCATGAACAAACTAGTCAAGTCGTTCGCTCAACCTCGTTTCCTCTTCAGCCATGTAAGCGGCTGCCGACCACTTGTCTACCTGAGACATCCTGTTCCACACCGACCGACAGCCATAGGCGTTGTTTATAATTCCTCTCTTGTATGGTAACGCAACGACAACATAATGAATAAGTGTGGCCAGTCGGGAGCCCCGCGGGCTCAATTCCAGAACATGCAAGTGTCAGCTTTGTACACTGCGAAAACCCCGTCGGCCGATCGAAACGAAATGCAGTTTATGGTCAGGGCAATATTGGATGATGCATGAATAATCAGTCTCTGATGCGCCTCTCCCGGTTCGGTGTCGGTTAGCACTGCCTTCTGTCAGAAATCAAAATATCGGGGCGCGGTTTACTTCGAAGCACACTTATTAGTGCAGATGACGTTTCTGATGTCTGTGATCCAAATGGTCGGTATTTCGGGAATGAGAGATGTGACTGCTCACCGGTCTGCCAGAAGCCCTTGTTACCAAAACTTCGGTATTCCCCCACGCTGATAATTGAGGGCCAGACACCGGCATTCATCTGCGGAAGTGAAGCAAATGGTATTTGCTGTGGAACTTACGATATTGACGACAATACACGGCGCCCGCACCCTCCGAGACGCCCAGAACGAGCCTTGGCTGGGCTACCAGGGCACTCTGCCTCATCTGAATCCTGGTTGTCTTTGACCTTTCAGATCTTCTGAGTGATGCACCCAGAACAGACCTGTCCGATTGGAGCCCAAGGTTTTTCAACCAGTTGAGAGCATTCAAGTGGCCAGCTCTATACATATATGATTAATGTTTAATGTACCAGCTTCTTTGCCTAAAGGCAGACATGTAGATTTGTTCAAGTCAACGTCACAATAGGCTTGTTTTATCAATGCCACTCTATTCTAGCTTTCTCTGGAAGCTCGTTGCAAAACCGCTCCCCCCTCCTGTATTTCCAGTTCTCAACTTGCATTCATGGTGGATTCTACACAACTTGACCAAGTCACCGGCCTGCAATAACATCCTCTTATTGTGCACCATTCCCAGTCCCATATCTTGAGTTGTTTTCTCTGTGTGTACGATAACCTCCCTTCTGGTTAATTCATTGCAGAGTGCGTCGATAATCCTTCAACGGTTCATGCTGGCCGAGCGAGCTCAACATTCGCGACAGGCAGTATACAGCTTGAACAAGCCTGAGACAATACAATCCGCCGAACCCATTTACCACGCCCAGCTCTTGCGATATAAAAATCTACAGCTTCGCTCCCGAAATCACATAGTAGCAAGCAGTAGCGGAAAATCTACAACGAGGATTGGGGCATTGGCAATGGATGGCGATGATAATGTCGGTCAGATGAGGGTGGCAGGGCGATCGATCTGCGGAACGGCAGGCTGACCGTATCGTCGAACGCTTCAGGCGATTACCTGCCTGGGCTGGCTCTGTATCAGACTAGAGTACCTACCTACATGGATACTGTTTTTGATAGGTACTTACCTATCTTGAGGCGGATGGGTGCTTGATTATAAGGTAGCCTACCTTCGGAAGGTGGAGCCTTAGGAAACCTACGTCAAGCGCGAAACTAACTTACCTTAGTTAAGAAAAATGGATCTAGCCATTGAAGTTTCAAAGCAGTAGGCAATCGCCATCGCGAACGAGCTTTCGGTGTTGCTTGTTCTTCTTCACCAGACAGGAACGAGTTTGTGACCCGTCACCGCCGCCGTCACCGTTACCGTCATCTTTGGTTTCACGAGAGCAGCCAACAGGCAGGCTCCTAATCCTTCGATCATGTGATCAAACATGACCCAGAAGCACGGCTATTGAGCGTCAAAGCCAGCCAGCGCCTTAAAATCGCCAATCTGGCGGTGCCATCCATGTCGGTCTGATATTGTCACACAACAACGATCATCTTCTCTCTCAGCATCATTGTTCACCCGTGACACGCTCGCGGCTTCACTCAGCAGAATTCCATTTGCGAGTCAAGTTACGTCTTGTTTCGAATCGGCCGAGGCTGCTCTGCTTATAGCTCAACAAACATTTGCCAATAACTGTTTGGCCAGTCAGTCCCCTTGCATCCGAGATTGAAACCCCTCATCTGCAAACCGACTGTTCGTGCCGGGCAACATCCAAGACATTGTGTACTGCTTACTACCTCTTTGGCGTACGACATTACGCTCCGTTGATTTCGAGCTGCATCTTACTAGTCCTGTACATCAAGCGCGACACCAGCCCATATCATGGAGTTGAGCCAGGAATCTATTCATGATGTTATCCACCCTACTGCTGCTTTCTCGGATCTTCCACCCAACCTTGATGCGGAATCAGTGACGAGGGACAACCAGCCAGTTGACTGGCAAGACTCGGTCCTGAATCCCAAGAATCGTATTGACAGCCTCAGCCGGCTGGAGCGACCTCTCTGGAGGATCGATGGCTGCACTGCTTTCGGAAGCCAGTTCTATGCTGTGCCTTTGTTTATCGATTCTATGCCGCCGATACGGGTGGATGTTTTTATCCCCGAGCCCTCGAAACTTTCGCCTGAACTTCGACACGCTCTCGACGTTGATGTGGCATTTCATACCACGAGTGCGAGACGTATTGCGCATCTCGGCATCACTCAGCATGTACTCCGCATCTTGCAACATTGGACATCGTGCCAGGAGGATCCTGTTAGGATCTTCAAGATGATTCCTTATGGCTCCAGGATTGTGCTCAAAAACATGCCCAAGAATGTCGCTGATGCGGAGATCATTATTGCTCCAACTCATTATCTTGAACGCCAGCTTTGGTCTGTACCCTCGCTTCAGGCTGCCTGGGGGAGTGATGTCAAACTGCCTCCCACGGTCGATCTTGATCACGTGGTATATGTCTCACAGCTGCACGACAGCGTCTGCCTTGTGGAAATCGAAGGCAAGACGTGGATTTTCAAGGCTCTTACCAGTTACACCAAGTATCTTTATCACGAGCTAAGGCAGCTTCTCACCATCCCATCACACCCGAACATTGTTTCTCGACCAGTTCACCTTGTTACAAAGCAATGTGGCTTTGGTGGGAAAGTTGCCGTTGTCGGATTCACGCTTGAGTACCATATCCATGGCAGTCTGCGCGATCTAATCCCGTTTCTTAAACTTCACAGCATGGTGTCGTTGGCTGACGAGACGAAATGGGCTATTCAACTTTCATCGGCTCTGGTGCACCTCCGAGCGACTACCGATGTGTTTTACCCCGATCTGAGACTAGACAACATCGTGCTTTCAGCTTCTCGGGACGCCGTAATGGTGGATTTTGAGCAGCGTGGTGTTTGGTGCGAGTTTGCCGCCCCTGAGGTCAACGCACTTGAATACGTGAGACTTCTCGCGATCGATGAAGAGATTCCGACAGAAGTCAGCGAAAAGTATTCGAATCTCTTGTCCGAAATGCTTCCAAATTGGCAGACGATGGGTGATAGGGAGGAGTACAAATGGCCTTCTCAAGGGTACAACGTTCCATGGGCGTGTCTTACTCCAAAAGAACAGGAGGCGTGCGAGGTGTATATGCTTGGTCGAGTATTGTGGTGCATCTTTGAAGGGAATAGCGCTCCCCAAAGAGCTGCGGTCTGGCTTTCATACAGATGGGAGCCGCTAGTTGAGTTCCCAGGATACACGAAAACCCCTGGGGCCATGCAGCGGCTGATCGATCGGTGCACGCGTGGAAGGCGGTCTGGTCTTAGTAGGTGGATTGTTAGGGAAAGGAATCAGCTTGTGCTCCGTGAGCTCGAAAAAAAGGGGCTCTCTACCCCTGAAGATGTACAACAGACTGCAAAGACTTGGTGGTCGGCAGAGATTGGCGCATCAGAGGAGTGGCTGAGACAGAGAATCGAAGGTATGAAGAGGGGTGACTGGAAAGAGAATTTCTACGACCGACCGAGTCTGAAGGAGGTTCTTGCGGAACTCGAGGCTTTTCGTGACGAGGCTGGATTCAAGTTTTGACAGAGTTTGGCTGCAACGGGGGACTCTCATTTCACTGAAAGCCGGCCGAAGAGTTTGCGTAGGCCACAAGATTGATTAAAGGTGGCTTTTTATCAAACTCGTGTAGTCTACAAATATGGTTTAGTCCAGTTGTTACTTGGGGTTGTTTGCTTCACATCAGTTTTCATAGCAACAAACGAGCATAGTATTATTTATTCTTGGTCAAAGTACATCGCTTAGCACGTCAATATCCAGTCACGCCACTTTCCTCATCTAGTCCTCCTCGTCTTCCTTCCACCCATTTGCGCCTGAACAGATCGCTTCAACCCAGAACCTGTGCTCGAGGTTCTCAGCCTCCTTAGCATTACCCTGAACCGCTGTACGTAACCCGTGGGCGCACCATATGTCTCAATCTTGTCGAGGATTGCTTCAAGGTTATGTAGAAACTGACTTGCTGCCTCTGGGATCAGGGTTAGTACGTTGAGAATGAAATCTTGGTCGCGGTCGCCAATAAGACATAGGTAAAGATTGCGATCGATGCGGGCCACGTTCCCAGAGCCGTCATCTTTGTTATGAGACACCACCGAGTTCAGGATATGCACGAGGCTGCGAGCTGCAGATAAGGCCTCGCGTGAAGAAAGAGGCTTTTCTCTTGTGTATATCTCATGTCGCATGCGACGAACGCAGCCGAGGATATGGGAAGCTGCCCAGGGCACATCGTGAGGAGATTCGGCGTCTGAGGAAGGAGTTTTGGTGTCAAGATCTCGCAATACGCGGTCAATGCGCTGAGTGAGTTTATGAAACGGGTCTTTGATCAAGTCTTGTGAGCGTGAGATGGAACGAAAGTAGTGGAAGAAATAGTGATTGTCCAGAAGCATGCGAAAGATGGTTTGCTCCAGGTCATGGCGTTTGATAATGTTCTTTCCCAATGATACCCGGTCGAAGATATCGGGACGGAACTTATTTGGATCCATATCGTAGACTGAGGAGAGCATTTCTCGAGCTTCTTGGGCTCGGAAAGTATCTGGTTCGTTGTCGTACTCTGAGTCTGGGGTGACGAGATGAGAATGGAGTCCTTCCGCAAGCACGTCGAGATGATACTTGGAGATATTCTGAAAAGGATCCCCAACTGCCTCGGCGTATCCTGCCGAGTTCATCCTGAGAGGTTTGCTAATGTCTTCGTCATAGATCGTTTGTTTGACGATTTGGTCCAGAAGCCACAAGATATGCCTGCAGGGCTGTTCACTATCTGGGCATGAGCAACTCATGTTGGAAGTCCCGTCTTCTGGGGCGCGTATCCGGACTGAACGTGTGACAAGCTCTGTCATTTGAAACGCATACGTATTATCAATACGACGACACTTTTCGAGCACAATCCTTGGAGGTTCCCTGAAGGTTTCGCGGATGATGGACTGGGTGGTATCGGGCAGGTGGTCGATCAGATATGTTAGCTTGGTAGGCGATCGGATGGTGGAAGCTTCATTCTCGTCACTATCAGAGCTATCATCTTCGAACTCGGAACTATCTGAGTCTGCTTCCGAACCTGATGTTGACGATGATTCATCATGTTGAAGCTGTTCTAAGTCCTTGGAGAAGGACTCGGCTCTGGAGCGAAAATAGGTGTCTGAAGACATGCTCTGTAGAGATAGTCTGCTGAAGCGAGATGAAGGAGGAGTCATTGGCTTAAGAAGAAGTTTCGATGTTTTGATGATCGTTTCGAGAATATCAGAAGAGGTCTTGATATAGTTTTATATTTTAGAGCACGGCTGAAGATTTGCAGCCAACTTAGGCCTTGCTCTTGGACCTGGCTGCGGCCACACATGGTTGGTGATGAGCCTCATGGCCAGGACGAAGGATATAGGAGGGTCCCAAGGCATCATGGTTAAGACGCAGGTAGGTACGAGAATGTTTCTGAAGATCAAAAGCAAAATCGTAGATATTTTGGCTAGGGTGATAGGTTGCCATGAGGTCCCCCCAGCTGTGGCTGTGAAAGTCGATGTTGTATGTATAGTGTGTATCATGGCATCGATACCCACTATACTAAGTAGAATATGATATCCACATAGACACTGAAAGTGATAATTACCTACTCCATACCTACCTACTTCAACTTCTAGACATACCTTCAACGACTGACAGATTCTTCAGTCCAAGGGAAATCAGGCTAAATTACTGTTTCAATGGAATATTCACGTTGGTTCCTTTATTCGGATCAAAGCCTACTATTCACACAGCCACAAGCCCACCGTCTGGCGGCTATAGAGCCACTCACAGATCACCACGGCTGATATCGCGCGACCTCTTGGGCGACCCGACATGGGTTACGGCATAGATTCTACATTACCCAACCAAATCGCTGGTAGTATCTCTACTACTTGGTCGCGGCTGATGCGACCGGGCGAAACAAACATTTTGCGGGGACCTATTTTATAGTCTTTGTTGTCTGGCAAGGCATTTTCTAAGCGACACACTCCAACCTCGAAAGCTCAGCTTGACCGGCGATGATAGTGAAGAGGAAGGCCGAGGCTGTAAGATGCGGTCTAACTGCGTTTGAGGGGCCGTGTCTATATGTTTGCATGTCCATGATGCGATATGATGCTATGTTTGGTGGGGATCAGACTGGGGCGATTGGAAATCAGGAATAGAGACATCGCCCCTTAACTATGGTCGTGCTGAGAGCAAGGCTGTGTTATACAGAGACTTAAGTTTTATGGCTCTTACACTGATATGCAGGAACAGTAATACACTTCTGGGATAATACTGACAAGGTCACTGTTCTGTTTTTGTTTATTTATTAGGATTATCGTGTACAGCTAGATATATGGGTTGATAATTAAATAGAGTAACACAGGCTCATAGAAGTTATGTTGTCTGTATAGTAGATTGTTCATTACGTTCCCACCATTTGTTTAGTGCCAACACGTCCATCTTAGCCATTGCACGCTGTTGGCCCTAAAGACGGCATCGATCGATATAATATGTCAACTTACGGCACTTCAATGCATCATTATCACTAACTATGTGCCTGCCATTAACCCATGTACATGTTATGTTGGTGGCGTTCTCCGAAACTGAGATGTCAGGTCTAGGATACTGATTGCGGGTGTCAGGCCGATCACATCGAGGCGCAGAGCACGCTTCACATTGTGTCCATGTTACTTGTTACTTGACTACGAAGAGAAACTGTACGCGGATGCAACGTGATGGGGCGTGCATGTTGTTGATCCAACTGACGATGCTGTTATCATGCACAGGAACTGACATCCGACTGCCTCAAGATACCTTGGTCGTGATGAGAACTGAGATCTCAAAAAGAAACTGTTCTTACACGTCAGGGAATCAAACTGACTTCATTCTAAGTTGCTAGTGCTTGTCGGTCCCCCTCCCCAATGGCATACATTATCAGATTTAATATGCTATGCGCGTAACGTCAAAGCCCAAAGGAAAATGGAGAGTCAAAGCCTTGATACATCACACATCTGTATGGTCTGTTGCCCATCACAGCAGATGGCAAAGGTGAACGAGGGGGGTTGGCTTCGCGTGGCCAAGACTTCCGGATGGAAAGTAAAAAAATAACAAAGAAACACAAAACGCAATAAAAGCTATCCACAGGCAGCAACGTCATCAAAGCCTATCCTAGGCCTATGTTTAAAAAAGCAGTTTGTGACTGGTCGTATCGCCACTTGCTGAATCAACCTTGAATTTCCCCAGTGCACCTAATTCCGAAAACCGTAAAAGGAGAGGTGTTTGCGTGTCAAGCGAGTCCGAACCAATGATAAACCACCTCAGAGCTGATGCGTGTATTGGGTTCCTGCTCTAGAGCCCCCTCCAAAAAGTGGTGTGATAAGAGTGTTGATACATCATGCACAGGTCAGTGCAGGTCGAAGTCCGTCGTCGAAGCGGACGACTCGGGGGGATGCGTGGCTCTTGGTGGCTGCTCTCTTGGTCGGGGTTCGGCCTTTTCGGAGGATCGTCTTCGGATCAGGCGAGGGAGATTTGGGAGAAGACGAAGACCGGCCTGCAGATGAGGAAGTCGAATTCCTAGGCAGGCTATCCACAGACCGGTCGGATTGTCAATCGATACCATGCTGCTGCTTGAGCTGAGCTAAAGATTCGCGGCGGGCTTCGAGGTCCTCTTTTGACTTGGCCATCTTGTCGGGCTGGTGGTATAGAACTGAGGTATTCGGTTAGTACAAATCCAGATCCAACATGGCTTCTTATCCCCTGATGATGTGTGCAACATTATCGGCAGGAACAGACAAGGACTACATACCAACGAGGTATCGGTTTTGGAAGTTGAAACCGTTGAGCTTGTCGCAGGCCTGCTTCGCGTCGGTTACGTCTTCATAGACAACGAATGCGGTTCCCTTGGTGTTGTTGGCGATACCCTGTCGAACCTGGCTGCACAGACCGTCAGTATAAAATTCGTCAAGCGCATCTCGAGATGGCGTGCAAATATCGTCCTCGCTGAGCAATCGTCGAGAGTATCGGGGCAGCTGCATACCGAATAGGGCCGAATTTTCCAAAGAGATCGAACAACTCTTCCGGAGTGACGTTGTAACTATTGATATCGATTAGCCTGGAACCGGGCGCAAATCTCGATGGTTGATCCTGGCATACCTCAAGTTCTTTACGAACAGAGCTCTACAGAAAAGTTAGCAAAATGTCTTGACACCTGTGTCCTCAAAGGGCCAATCTAGGCCAGGAAATGCGATGAGTTACGAATGGGCGCAAGGCTTTGAAATTGATTCGCGGCAGTTTGTACTTTTCGTAGAGTACAAGTACAGTACGAGCGGGTTCGTCGGTGCAAGTGGAAGCGACTTACCGATTGACTTCTGGGGCTAGTTTACCGCCGCGACTACTCATCTCTTGGATGATGTTCGATGTTGATGATATTGGTTCTGTAGGAACGGAGAGGGCGCGGTGGGCGGTATTACGGGACGGAGAGAGAGATAGAATTGAGCGGAGCGGAGACGGGAGGACGGCAACGACCTGGAAGGCAAGATCTATGCACGTGACCTTACAGTTGGACCACATCTCGGGAAGAGCAAGGGTATGATTGGTCAGCCGAAGTTGGCGTGATCTAAGGCGGATGGGCGGACAGCGTCACTTGACAAAGGCGGCACTGTATTAACGTTCGCTAATAATGGTGGGTGAAGAGATGAGACACGATTGTTGATTGCATTGGAGAATATTGCTGTTTGTATATAATTCGCTGGCATTATTCGCCTTTGCACGTTTGCACATTGACTATCAGATACATCCTGTTTCTCTATCCATCACGCGACCAACCAGACACATTTGTTCCGTCACCGCATCTGTCTGCACTCAAGTCAGGCTGAAGAGTACAGACTACAGAGCAACCCGGGGCTACATGAGGCTTACTGTGGTCAAGCAAGCCAAGGCAGATAAGACTAGGCACCATGCAAGTGCACCGCGAGCCGTGGATTCGCGTACCCGCTGATAGAGAAACTGACGGCACTTTTAAGCCGAGGCCTTGACACAACTGGTAGACGTGAAGAAAAGGCCCTGCAGAGGTTGGCTTCTAGCGTCTTTGCGTGCTTCAGGTATCACTGCAGCAGAGCACACAACCCGGTCACTCGGGCACGTGGAGGGTAAGTTTTCAGGGATCAAATCAACTAAAACGTCAGTCAACAAAGGGTCCAGGTTAACTAAATGCGCAATCGCATTAAATGCTGACACCTTGGGCACAATTCATTAGGCAGTTTTAACTAGGTAGCTAGGTAGATACTATGTAGGTAC
>JAAVUE010000185.1:0-36097 GCA_014898975.1 Fusarium nodosum | reverse complement strand
GGGGGGGGGGGGGGGGGGGAATGGAGTATATATAAAATGAAAGCTTTGAGAAAGTAAGCCTCAGCCTCAATGGTGGGAGGAAGGAGGGGCCAGTAAGTGAACCAGAGAACAAAAAGCAAGGAAGGACTCTAATCCATTCTCTTGTATGTAAATCCATTTATTCTGTCAAGCAAATCCTTGTTTAACTCTCTTTCGAAAGGGAGATTCAGTGGAGGCACAGCGTCGTGATTGGAACGAGACAAAGGATAGATTGGTTTTTGGCTGATCCTTTGGATGATCCAGGGGTAACTAAAGAAAAGGTGCCCACCTGCCCGCTTGCCCGCCCACTGTAGCTACCCGAACAAGGACGGGACCTACGGTAGGTAGGTACCTCTAGGCTGTGTAACTGCACTTCAGGCAGTCTTGTAGGGCTATGGCCACTGAACAAAAGCTTCAAAAGCCCCAAAAGAAAAGCAAAGCAAATGGAGTGCAACATGAAACGAAACAAAGCCGCGGTACTGCAAGCCAAGAAAGGTCTGTCCACCAATGAAATGCCTCAAGTTTCACCAAGGTTCCTCCTCCTTTAGGGGCCATAAGCGCTTAAAAGACTGGCGTTTACAGAAAGACTGCCAAGATGCAAAAGGACTGGATCACAACTTTGGCAAACGCGCCTGAACCCATGTTTACGAGGCTTTTTTATTGATTTCTGTATGACTGATAGATACCTGCTGATGGTATGCTCTGGATAGGACAGAGTAACTAGATAGGGCTGAAATAATTGCCCGCTTGCAAAGGCCACTCACTGACCATACACAATACAGAGCTTTTCTCGAGTCACGACAAAGCAACGACAAGGACAGGCATTCATGTAAATAACGATCCTTCTAGTCCTACCACATGACAAACGTGAGATTTTAGTCACCTGTCATCTCAACACGGATCTTCTCATCATGCCATGACGGCCAACAAAGTCTGACCGAGTACTCAATCACAAACATAGATATCCATAGCTGACACATAACCGACATTATTCAAGGCCACATGATTCAAGATGTATGTATAACAAGTCATCCTGCCATCGCATTATGCACTTCAGAAGAAATCACATATTTTAGAAAAAAGATTCATTTCTATGCAAAACCCATTCACCATTGTCATCCCTTTACTATCGAAAAATACACTCAAGAAAGAAGAAGAGAAAGAGATTACATACAAAAATCTCAAAGCCAACCAACCACCATGAAAAATAATGCTAGAGACAGAAGGGAAAGCGCAGTGAGATGCTATATAATAAAGAGCGGTGAGAGAGGACTCAATGGGAAGGAATCGCAGGACAGGACACTCAGACGAATATGTTCATTACAGCCAGAACAGGGCTCCGCCTGCAATAATGATGGCCAGCGCACTCGCGCCGTTCCTTGAACCAGCGTTGGAGCCGTTACCGCCACCCTCAGAGCTGCTCTTACTAGAGCTTGACTTGCTGTTGCAGTCTTGATTGAAGCTGCTGGTATCGCAGTTGGTGGTGTCAGCGGGCTCAGTGTCATCTGTGCCCTCGGGGTTACCCTTGGGAGCGTTGCCTGAGCTTGAGCCTGAGCCGCTGCTGCTATCATCGCCATCACTGTGGTCGTTCGTGGGGGCACCGTTACCGCCACCAGGAATTGTAGCAGGCTCGTCGTCGTCTTCGTCATCTTCCTTATCCTTGGAATCCTTGTCTTTGTCGTCGCCCTTGCTCTTATCCTCCTTTTTCTTCTCTTCCTTCTTCTTTCCCTTATCCATATCCTCGCCAGTGGCCATGAGAGAAGCAATCGTGTGTCGCTTGTCGCCATCGACAATTGTGTCGTTGGTTCCGGCCTCGTTGTTGTACCAGTAGCTCTTTCCAGAGTTGGTGCCAGGAGCAGACTTAGCGTTGAAGCATTCAATCTCAACATCGGAAAACGCAGCATAGTAGTAGCCGCTCTTCTGAATATCAGGGTGGTCCCAGTCGATAGGTCCGCCCGCCCAGGCTACCGTACCCTCTGCATTACCCTCCTTACCACCGGGCCAGAGGGAAAGCTGAACTCGAGAGGGAGTCTGTGGGAACATGAAGTTTTTGGAGGTGGCGTTCCAGGTGTCTTTCTTGTCCAGGCTTCGACCCATCTTGCCATCGACCCACCACTCGATCCTGTCGGGAGTCCATCGGATTTCGTAGTCATGGTAATTAGCAAAGGTATCAGAGAGCGTAATGTTCTCCGAGTTCTCGTCTAGCAAAGGGTTAGTCATACATGTCATACATATTGATCACGTGAGTATTCCACGCTGTGTCACAAACAAGGGACTACCTTGTTGTGCAACCCGGAGCGACTTACAGTTGGTGATTCCCTGGAAATAATAATTTGTCTGGGCGTCGCCGAGCTCAGTACCGACAAACTCGTAGTCAATCTCGTCCTTGACATCAGAGAAGAGAATAAAGGCAGTGATGACACCAGCGCCACGGCTAGTCTTGAAGCGAGCCTTGACATTACCGTACCACATATAGACGGTGGAGGACAGGAGAGTGCCGACACTGTCCTTAGGCATGGTCAGCAGAACATTGTCCTTGAAGACAACAGGCTCACCCTGCGCAACCCAGTCGGCCTTGTCAGAGTCACCCAGGTACTTGCCGATATCAACAACCCTATCAAGTGAGTTCATCTTCATCTTGCGATCCTGGCAGACGGGAGCAGGGACACATGAGTCGAGAGAGAAGGACATTGTGGGATCGCAACCGCCAAGGCAGTAGGCGCCAACACCGCATTCACCATAGGCTGTGACATGTTAGATTTGAAGAGACCTCGGAATTTGCGGAGGCGACATACTGGAGCAGCAAGGAGAGTCCTCGGGACAGTGACTGTCGCGCGTGCACTTGACAGCAGCGACAGAGCTGGCACCCAAAAGGGCAGCGACAACGAGTGATCGCAGCATTATGAATAAGAAATAAATAGTCGACTAGAAACAGGTATGCTGATGCAGTTCGACCAAAAAGGCGTTAATACGAAAGCGCCTCCCAATTAAAGATTCGGTATTGATCGACAGGTCGAATCGAGGTGTCGAATTAAGGTTGTTATTGTAACGACTGCTGTTTCGATAGGAAAAACGACAGCCAAAACAAGCCCAGCAAGCGAACGACTTGGGTTTGTTTTGTTGTTGATTAAAAGGTGCGTGGTTTGACGAAGCTCGAATTTGCTGATATTCTATCGATTGGGAAAAAAGGGTGCTGGAATGCGGGCCGCAGAGTGGTTTGCGCGTCCTTATCCCCTGGAGATAACACTTTCTTTTTCCTCCCTTGAATTCTTTCCAATTTCCTTCTCAACGAGAGCAGAAGGAATACGGAAAACGATTGTTGGTTGAAGAAATTATCGCGCGCTTCTCAGGATCGGTGATGGATCGATAGTGGGACTAAGTCGTTTTCTGTGGTGTGATAACGAATGAATATGGTGGAAAAAACGATTGATGAGTGCCACCAATACTATCTTTTCTCCTGAAAGAAAAAGATGGTAAAGGATGTGATGGGATTAGGTAGCAGACAAAACAGGAAGAAAGAAAAGACGAGTATTATCTACACACGCACACACGGACGGAGACGTAAGAGAGAAATCCGGGGAAGGAGGAGTAGGGAGGAGGGATTAAAGAAAGAAACGAACCACACTTTTCAGGTCAGCTCTGACTGGAGACACTGGCAATGCGGACCTCGTCTTCTCGTGCCGAGACTCTAGACACAAGACACAAGCACCACCATTTTCGTTTAGATGCACTGACACACTAGACCATTCTAGAGATAAGACTCTATACCCGACCAATCATGGCTCGCTGGGACCCAAATTTGGTGATAGGTTCGTCTGCCATCGCGCGCCTGAGACTCCCCAATCTAGCCTAGCCTGGCCTAACTCCCAAGCATGGCCCCTGATTTCCTCCATATCAACAGGCGATGTTACCTTCTAGGTGACCTCCCCTGATGCCCTGTAGAAGCACTTCGTATTGACATACGGGTGAACAGACAGGCTTAATTGAAGTAGATTCATGCAATTGAGGCCATGCTTTAAATCCTTTGTCCAAGAGCATGATGCAGCATCCTCCCTTGCCTCGCGCTGGTTCTAAGCATGCAAAATTGTACCTTGCATTTCCCTCAGGAACTGGATCCTCTCTCTCGTCAACAAAGTTCAACCAAAACGATTGAGTTTGACCTGATCGCCCATTAACCCGCCGTACTACGATACGACTCTGTTGACACTAGAAAACAGTTCCCAATCCCCCTTGATCCCAACAACGGTGATGATGAAGATGAAGATAAAGACGAACCATCGCCCCAGACTTCAGGTCGAAAATCTATCCCTGCACATCACAATATGTACCGTGCCCCCTTCATTCCGGTCCAGTTTTCCTCACTTGCGGAATACAGCATCGCACGGTATCCATGTAGAGTACGCACTCTGTACGTTGATTTGCATTATATATTTTGCAACTAGCAAAACTGTAATGAATTGACATCTTATAACCTTCCGTCGATCTTCGACGCCATCATGCATCGCCGTTATTGCTTCTGCCTCTCACATCTCGTCCTTCTGTAACACAGCACTGCCTCTGCCGTCGCCACAAACTCCGCCTGACATGTACCATAGTACCCGATAGATAGCCCGTCCCATGCAACACCCTGACAGGGAAGAGCGAAGACCGTCATGTCATGTATATTATGAATCCTGGTCAGGCCTACGGATACAGGCCTGCCATCGGGGTATCAGAAAAATTGGCCGCTGGTAGCATAAGAGACGAAATAAGTAGGTCAGTTTATGCTACTTAGGTCGGACCTTTTAGGCTGTTTATTTTTGTATCCTAAATCTCGGA
The DNA here is from genome assembly GCA_014898975.1 of Fusarium nodosum. NCBI lineage: Eukaryota > Fungi > Ascomycota > Sordariomycetes > Hypocreales > Nectriaceae > Fusarium > Fusarium nodosum. The sequence goes on along the minus strand of JAAVUE010000185.1, from coordinate 31,261 downwards.
GGCCAACTTTTTTCGAACCCAGTAGCCTGTCAAAAACCCATAGACCCATCACCAGGATCCGGCAGCTATTGACCTTCCTGGTTTGTCTACTTACTTGACGATCAAGGTCGATTGCCATCAATATACAGACTGGCAGGGTGGACGAATTGGCAAACCAAGCTGATCGGGCAATCGACATGTCCTTCACCAACTGATTAGTAAAATATCACATCGCAAACACATCACTTCAAAGGATCATGCTTTGTGCGCAAGGAATCAACTCCAGGCATTGGGGTATAAGTAATCAGACCTAAAACGAACAGTCTCCTCCTCTCACTAAGATAAGAAAGGAAAAGAGGAAAAGAGAAGAGAAAACAACCAGAAAGCCGTCATCTTCACCACTCCCCGTCTAGAAACGGCTTCATCTTCCTCAAACATCCTTCATCCTTCACCATTACACCAATGCAGCTCCATATCCCTCTGCACATGTTCTTTCATTTTTACCCCCTTTCCGCGCCATATCCTGATCCTAACCATATCCAGTCCGAAAGAGTGGTAACAAAGCTCTCTGCCATGTCTCATGAATGGTTGAGAAAGAAGTCCATAATTAACAAACATTAAACAGTTTCCCGGGTGTATCCTATGCAGACGCCACTGCTGATTTTTATCGAAGTTTTGATGTTTTTCTTTTCCCTCTGCTGTAGATATCGCATCGGGTCACGAATCAGATGTAGCGTTGTGAGGTCGTGAAGCTTGCGTCCGGCAACGCTTTGAGCAGGTCTACCTACCTTTTGGAACTGGCAAACAGATCTGTTTATGTCAGCCTAATTGACTCCCCCTAATCACAAACGAAACTTTGTAGCCATACCCGGGAAATGCTCCTTGGCATACTGCTCACAAGCCTGTTTTGACTGTTAGCATTTCATGTCTCATGCTACTTCTGATGTGAGTGTTCGTACCTTAGCGGGCTTTCCGACCTTCTGCCCAATCACCTTCCACTTGTTGTTCTCGTACTCCTTAATTGCGTTCAACAACGCTTGACTCTGATGAGGGGGAGGTCAGCTTGGTTGCTCAGTAGTCGGGGCGAACGGTGGTTACCTCGTCCTCTGCAAACTCTGCATAATGCATGTCCTGATTTTGGTTAGCTACTTGAATTTATTCGCATAAACAGCACGAAAGACCATACCTTGTACCAATGCTTCTTAACGGATCCTTCCGTGCGGGTAGGGAAAGTCTAGTCGTAAGTCAATATACAATTTATATAAAACAGCATACAGAACTCACTTTGGCAATTTCTGCCCAGCTGTTGCCAGCATCTCGCATCTGCTTCAGGCGAAGCTCTTCTTGCGGCGTCCAGGGAGTATTGGTCCGGCTCTTCTTTGCCGGTGGAGGTGCAATTGCTTGTGTATTCGCATCATCTGTAGGGGCTTGAGGCGGAGGTTGGGGGATCACTGCCTGGACTGTAGGCGGAGCTGCCACAGGTGGCTGAACTTGGGAGGGTGTGACAGGTGCAGGAGGAGCAACTGTGGCCGGAGGAGGAGCAGCAGCAGGCGCTGGCCGCTTTCGCTGCCGACTTGCCGGAGCCGGTGTAGGCGTAGGCGTTTGCTGAGGCGGCACGGGACCATTAGGGGGTTGCTGAGGAACATTCATAGGAGGTTGGACAGGCGCCGGATGATGTTGTTGCTGCTGGGGGGGCTGCTGTTGCTGAGGTGCCATATTAGGCTGAGGAGCGTACTGCTGGAATTGATGCTGCTCATTACGACGGGCCATGTCGTTCTGGTACTGGTGAGGGTTGCTATCGAGGCGCGCCGGTTAGCAGTGTTGCCTCATTATGGGACCCTAGTAGCGACATGACTGGGTATGATATTCAATACTTCCACAAAACTGCAAGCGTTCACGTCATTTCCGTGCGAGCAAGAAGCCTGTGTGTAGCTGTGGTTTGGCAGGTGAACAATTACAGGTGATTGGAAGGGCAGTAAGTGAGTTCGCAAGACATCATAGAAGGCAATGACCATGGGCCGTGCCAGGACAATGATGCTCGGGCGACACAGAACAGTGAAGGGTTTCGCCGTGTTACAGGCAAAGGTGCCCAAAGATCGTAGGTATAAAGCAAGTAATACAAGAGCAAATACTTACTGCATCTCATTTGGTTGATGAGTTGAGTTGGAGTAAACATACTCCGGGACGGGCCCGACTTGCCACTGCTGCATGTTGTTCTAATACGACACTAGTATTAGCACTCAAGATTCTCAATAAAGAAAGCAACATTATGTCCAAGTCGTGAGACGCCGACGCGACAGTATTGCAATACAACAAGACTTTTGATAACGCTGACTGGTTAAAGTCGACAGTACATTGGTGGGTCTGCAATACGCGCATGCTGAGGGCGACGCGACCAGGGTCTGAGCTGAGCAGAGATGAGTTGTATCAATGCTAACATCGGGGCTTTGAAAACCGTGAGCACATAACTCTTGGCTTGCAGAGATGGCGCTATCACTGCCATGTACCATACTGAGATTTGCTTGCATAGTATCGGCCTTCTAATTTGTTGCGGAACGGTAGTAGTTTGTGGGCACTAAGGCACAAGACGAGACGCGACGGCGCAAGACGCGAGAGGTTCTCCAGAGATTGTAGCTTGGACTTTGCAAATCCAGTGATAACGAGGTAAAAAATGAAATGGCTTTTACTTACGTGCTAGAATTTAACAATAGCTGTGTGGGCAGAGTAGGTGCTGATAACAGAATGAACAGCAACAAGTACAGTTTCGTGTAACTTCTAAAAGGCAAATACACACAAGAGATATGTGTGAGTGTGTCTGGAAGTATTCGAGATGTTCTCTGCTGGGGGCCTAGGGGAGCTAGGGCGTAGGGGAAACCCAACCTCGTGTTCTGGTTGGTAAATTTTCAGGATAAGATAGGGTGAAATGCCGTCTTTTTTTCCTTGTCTCCACGCAAGTACCAAGTAGTTGCGGTGCTTCTGCTTTGTTTCTTTATTTTTTGATCTGGTCGTCAACTTTTGTGGTTAGTGAGGGCTTGATAGAGGCAAAAAGTTTCGAGTCTCAGTGGAGGCTATGCTTTTCGATGTCTCTGTACCAACGTGCAAGTCATATGCGTCGCAACATTAGTGTAGTGGCCGAGGCAAATACAGTGAATATTTGGGCGCCCCGTTCTTTTTCGGGTGGTTGGAGAGACTTTGGAGTGAAAAAGGATTGGTGCTGGGGCTATGACAAGCCAGGCAAAGGCAATTGACCAGACAAGGTGTACACGCTACGCGTGTATGTCTGATAAGGCGCGGCCGCGTGTGTGAGAGGTAGCAAAGTTTGGGACAGATCATGTAAGGCTGTGATGGTGGGAAAATAACACAACGACGGATATAATGATGCGTGGATGAGTGATTGAGTTTGTTGAAACGTAGGGTACCTCATCTCAACTCGGCAACGGCGGAAGGTACAAGACGCGCACCCGAAAATATGACAAAATAAATCGTACCAGGAAATTGAAGAGGGGACTGACTCATGAAGTGAAGACGAAATGAAGGGAATGAACGGGATTTGCTCTGAAGATGAAGTATAGAATGTGATACTTACTCCAGTCAATAGGAGATTCGCAGGGGGAGCATGCAAATGCGCGTTTCGTTTGGTAGGCGACAGTGACGACACAAGCTGGTGCGTGGACGAAGCTCTTGTAACTGCTTTTCTTTTTTTTTTTTTTTTGCTTGTCGTAGTCGATCACAGTTGAACAAGGTCAGATCCAGATGAATGAGATGCAGATGCAGATACACAGTGGATCCACTGCTAGATAAGTCTGAGGACGAAGGGGTGATTGTAGCTGTAGCTGGATCTGGATCTGGAGCTGTAGTCCTTGTTAGAGGGATGTACAATAGATACTTCACTCAAATCCGTTCCCGTCAGATCGAAAGGGTTGAAGGTGGATTGGCAAGTGAAGGGAAGGGAAGGTCTGGGGAAGAGCGACGATGGATGGTACCTCGAGGCAAAGTAACTCGGACAGGACCTGGGAAGTCGCTGGGACCTGGGGAGGGGAAAGGTGGTCGTGGTTACCCTTTTTTTTTTTCTGTGGTGGAAAGGGGAGAATGGAATGGGCAAGAGGAGATGGGCGGGCGTGACTGAAAGGTACCAACCCATGTTGTTAAAAGCGGGGGGCTGCGAGTCCGTCATGGTTGTGGGTTCTTGAGAACAAGCCATCTCGTACTGTAGTCTGTCACGCAATAGATATGCGAAGTTACAGTGCGCATAGCGTCGCATGATGTACATATTTGGCGAGGAAACAATGAGAAAACAAGTACTAAAGAGGTACGTGCTCCAAGTCCCCGCTCGCTAATGATGAGATGGAGCTTTGTTTGGTCGACGAGCTAATTGCCAAGCCACCCTCTGATCAAGCCTCAAGCCTTGTTTACCAAGGTTTATCAGAGGATCAGTCATTCAACACAAGAATTACGATATCTCGTTGATATCATGAGATCTCGATTCCTCTCTCAGCTCTCACCTCTCATCTCTCTCAGCTTTGCCGGGTCTCAGCCACTCCAGCCCCATGTCTTTCTTTCTGATGAGTCATTTCTTTCGACCTTGCTGAACAATATCGCTTATTCACACAATCTCACGATATTTTGAAGACGTCAGGCAATGGACGAATCCTTGTCTGCTCGATCCTGTGGACTTGTCTGACATGTGGTTATCATCTATGGTTTAGATGTACTTTTATGCAAGCTCTTTATTTTAGTTTGATAACTTGTCACGACGTGTTGTTCTGCGTGGCATGCCTTGTTGACGGTTACTGCAGGGCTATCTAATCAGCATTGGCTCACTCTTGGGCCTATGGTCGCGCTGTAGGATGTTCTGTTTATTTTCCTATGAGGGTTTGTCGCCTCGAAACAATTATCCCTTTCATTCTGCGTATCGGTTCACTGGCAAATGACGAAGTTATCCCCGCTCATCTGAGAGTATCCCCTCATAACCTCTCAACGTCCCATCATATGTGTGAGACCATGAAAAACATACATGATATGTGAAGTTGACAGATAAGCTTAAGGACGGTACATTTGTAGCGAGTTAGTTGCGACGCTGTCATCTTGTCTTGCGGTACGTGCCTTTTTTCCGCATGGCTGGCCTCAGAGCCGCATCGCTCATTGTGATGGATCTGCCCCAATTCTCCACTCTACCAGCGTGAAGTACTGTCCGTACACCCGGCAATCTGGTCGCGGTCTCGAGCTAAGATCGTGACATTTGACCGGTGTACCTCTTAAGTCCCTCACTCGTCGGATCCGGGTTCGGATGGTCGATTTCTCGTACGGTTGGCAAATATTTTATATGGATATTGTCCAGGACGAGGAATGTAGTGTTCCTGGGATGTGGTACGACACTTTTCAGTTATTTGGGTGTCAAGTCTGAAAATGCCACTCTCAACACCTGCCTCCACCAGATTGTGAAAGTTGTACGTGCAGTACCCCTATGCGGCCTGAATTTTGAGAATATATACAATTAGTATGATCGATGAAACAGGATAGAATATTATATAGTCAGTATACAGCCATCTTCAGCAATTCATTTGGCAAGAATACAAGCAATTCTACCTTGAAGAACCTTGCTGTGAGTAGAGTATAGTAGTATAGGGTAACTTGCTGACCACCATCAGGCCCTGATTCAACGGCTAAATACTATCTTGATAAGTATTCGTTGACTACCTAATCTAACACGGGACGAATCAAGAAACTCCATCTTGGCGTAGGAGTGTAGCGGTTGAACCTCACTCTGATCATGGTAGTGAAGATCCGGTACTGTAGGAAGCTCGATAAAAAAGTTCAATCGTTACTTACTGTACCTTGTCTTAGCCTACTATCGAAAAGGTGCATTGCCGATCCCCACTACGAAACACGCTTGTCATCCGCATGGTCTGACGGCCCACGTCAATAAGCACAAAGCACGGGGCACTCTCCCCCATCGGAACGAAACATGACAAGTCCGCAGGCCTTAATATACCGGGGAAATAGATTCCGAAGTTCAGAGCATCAGGTTGGAAATTGTCAGTCACTCACTTACGATACAATACGAAGAGTTGTACGCGGTTGAAATGTAGACTACCAACTTATACTATTCTCCAAGAATTGGACTGCACTTACATATCCCACCGGTGCTTTAACCATTTCCAACATACTACATCGTTTCGAAACCTCGACCCCTCCTAGGCCGCTTATGAAACCACCCCGGTTGCATAAAGTGCTGCTTAAAGATTCGGACGTCTCTCGAGCCGTAAGGCCAAGCGGTTATCTACCCTTGTTGACACGGCCATGGGCGGCTGGGTAGGGCAGGGCAGCGCAACTCTGGGAAACTTGGTGATGCGAAAATCCCAAACATTACGGTCGCGTTTCAAGCTACAACCTTATATAACGGTGAATATTGAAACGAGAGCCCAGCCCAGTCCGGCCCAGCCCTGTCTGCAGGCCATGAGCTGTAAACATGCTGAGGCATTAATGGAATATGACAGACATGAGATGAACATGTCGGTGAGGAAGTCAACCGCTCACTTACACTACTTGCCACTTGGCTTCGGGGAGTGTGATTGCCTTTCGACTACACACATTAATGAATGTAAAACGACAACGAGATTATCATTTTAAAAAGGACCTTGCACAAGTACCAGGCTGCGTACATACATACTACTACCGCGGAATTTATATCCCCGGCCGTCTTGCCCGTGCTGTGCCCTCTGGAAAACTGGAGAGGTTCACGATAGCTGCACTTCACTCACCACATTGGCACACACCCTGCCAGAACAACAATGTTCGAGAACATGTTTCTCTCACCTGAAGCCCTAGCCCCCCCATGACGGGATACTAATAAACAGCTTGGACCAGTAAGAAGCACAGACTGGTGAAACGATGCCGAGGTAAGTTCCACATCTGAAGATGTTGCGACTGGACAAAACATTTGACTCTCAGAATAAGGCTTAAGCAGATAGATGTAAGCTAGACAATGCTTAACATGGCGATATGAACTAGACAAATAAGAGTATTTGATCATGAGACATATAAAACATATAATATTAAAGCTATAAATGCAGAGTGTCAAGGTCAAGTAAAGTTTTGAAACCGAGCCGATCGAAAAAAAAAAACACATCTTGGAAATCTGAGATCTTGGAGTTTCGGATCTGTACAGTGTTTGATCGCTGCTTCAGAGCACACCTCACACAGGAACCGCCACCATCCGGCTTCATAAGGGTTCTCCTGTCAGGCTCGGCAGAGTGTTAGAGTAGCAGCCGCATACCGGGAATGTTTCGATCCGAGCTGTCGAAAGTGTTTCTCTCTTGACGCCAACATGTCAGACATATGCATCACATCAGAAGAGGAAGAAACCCGAAGGCATTCAGAACAAGACTGAGGTTTTGCCTCTTAGCGCACCGTATATGTTCAGATGAACCTGATGATAGGGATGTACGTGTGTCAGATCTTCACACTACTGTGCTCATATAAATTCAATGCTACCTTACAACGCATTATGCATCGGCCACTAGTTAGTTCATGGTGCACACTTTCATTAATCAGGATTGTCAATACGCATGGGGTGATGGAGGCGGCGGAAGATCTTTTAGGGTTGACAAGGGAAGATCAATTCCTACAATAACACCACCACCTCGCTCGCTACGCAGGGCCGGTTCACCGCTCGAGGTGTTGATCATGTTCCCATGCAACTACGATAGGTAATAGTTATACATCTGACTGAACTGGGGCTGCCGAATGACTAAGAATAGGTAGATGAAGAACTTTAGATCCCGCAGTAGCAATCCGAACTGTAACCGTAACTGCAGAATTCCCGTAGCTGTGGACGAGAAAGCGACGATCAAAGAACGGGTATGAGAAAAAGAAGGGTGAGATACTGATCTTGCACCCTCCGACCAAGTGTTTCTTCGTTGATGGTAGTTCCTCGTCCCTGACCTGACCCAGCCTGGGGAATAAATGTTTCTGTTATGAGGCAAAACTCAGCTTGTTTCTTTACCTGGGCTGGGATCTAACACGGGAAGTTCTGTTCCCATTCAAGAACAACCTTGTTCGTGTTTTGAACGGTTTTCTTAAACTGAGAAGAGATCAAGTTACGTAGTGAAAATAAAAACATTTTGTGTCAAAATCCATGTTTTGGATAGTTGAGGTTGACTTGGTCGACCAATCACAAGGCGGAACTTTACGGATTTCGCAAACGTCCATCTTTTTTGGACTAAAGTCCCTGATACCGAGCCTTGTAGTCCGGGTTGAAATTACGCCAGTGCACTAGCAGGTTTCAAGGGGGGATCCCTGAACCCTGACCACAGTATCTTGGAGTTGGAGCCGACCTACTACTGTAGGGCCTGGCCTGGGGCACGGCGGCAGCTAAGGGAAGCGGCGAGGTTTAGTTGGCAGGATAGGGTATTTTGAAACTGACGGGTGATGAATACGTAAGTAATAGGAGTGTTTTGTTATGGTTATGGTTATGGTTATGGTTGTTGTAAGTTGGAGTTGTTTTCGGGGTAAACAACAACAACGTCCTCCTCAGCCACAACAGTTTCAGACATTGCAAGACGATTGTACAGCGTCATTTTTCGCTAGTAGATGAGATGAAAAGGCAAAGTCTAATTGATATGCAAGAAAGTGCAAAACAATCACTGCAGATTGAAATTACGGCCCGCAAATTTGTAAATCGAGGCGTCGATGGTACGTATGTGCTCTTCGTCTAAGCGGACGGCATATCTTGCACCCACCTATCACGAAACGATAGACGACAGGGTTTCCACCCGTCAAGGACATTCATTCCCTGCCCTCCCACCAAACACCGTGCAAGCCGAGTAAAGACAGTGAGTTTATCCCACTGATGAACTGTCTAGGTGATTACACTACTATACTTGTTTCGGTGGGCACCTACAGACGAAACTCTCTTTCAGCTGTTGTTGGAACTATTAAACATTTCTAAAAAACTGAACTATGATGGACTGTAGCATTAAAGAGTATGATCCTTCGGTCAGCACAGTCCAACAACCATCACCATCATAAATGACCTACGTTAGTTAAGTGATCCGATCGCCTTGCTTGCCAGCGCCCGGGCCAGATTTGGCTCTCGGACTTAAGGGAAGCCAACAGCTTGGGACCTAACCACGGTCCACGAGAAGATCATGGACAATGTACCCAGTCTAGTTTCTTAGTCTAGTCTAGAAGCCGCTACTACTATTGTACTCCAATGTTAGACGGGTTATCAAAACAAGGGACCGTCCCGTCAGTAAATCAAGCAATATATCAGCCCCTTGCTATTCATCAGGGGTGCTTATTATGTAGACGTAGACAGCAGCCAAGACAAAAGAATGCAAGTTATTACTTGCAGCATCGCACCTGAAGCTGAGGTCAATGTAACGCAACATGACCCCGCCGTCCAAAAGGGAAGACAACAAGAGGAACAGGTTGCCAGCTGTCAGGAACAGAAAGAAAAAAAAAAAAAGGCACAGTTACTACAACGGGAAGCCAGTACAGGGACAAGCCCGCCACAACGATACGACTACCTATGTACGTAACGTGAAGCATGTATAACTATCCATTCTGTCTCCAACGGTCGGCCTATTTCCCACCGAAGAGCTTCAAAGATGGGATGCCAAGACTCGTAAAAGCTTACAAAACTTTGCACAGGCCCTTCCAATGTCCGTTGTACGGGGTTCGATGGATGTTTGAATGCCTTTCTTTGGAGCACGCTACTTGCGGTGGTGACCGTTTTACCAGGCAAGGGTGAGTTGAGCCACAGTAGACTAGGCAGAACTAGAGTAGACACCTTCATTAGCTAATCATGTGTGTGATCGCTTTGAGGCTCCTGCTGGCCTACCTGGCCTGGGCTTCCTGTCAATGAAAAAAGTCAGGCGTTCTTTGCAGCGGAAGAGTTCGCTCCAGATGCCTATTCTGTCAGTTTAGTTGGGGACCCAGTCTACCTGTAGTAGCTAGATCTGACCGAGATGGGGCTTAAAGACCACCTACAGTACGTACAGAGTACATTAGATATTCATCTATGTACATACAGTAGAGTAGCAGGTAGTTGTGGCGTTTCTTGTAGTAAGACAAAGCTGATTGTTTTCTGTTTCTCTTTTCTTCTGGGGTTCAGACAGAAAAAAAAGCCAATCTGTCTCAATTCTTGTCTTAAGTTAGTCTCGTCTTGCGCCCAGCGTCTGGTTAAGCTGTAGTAACATTTGTTTTGAGTTTGAAACAACAAATGCTGGATGAATCATCTTCTACGACCGGCTCCGTCTGCGATGTTCTGGAGGAGGAGTTTATTGTTTTGTTCCCGTTGCAACACTCAGTAGCCAAGACATCAATCAATCCGACCCTTGTCGTGTAGGCCTGGAACGCCTCCTCCTCCTCCATCTCAAACCCCCGTGGAAGATGTCCATGACATGGGGGTGAGATCCCCTGTTCCTGTGCCTGTCCCGTTCTTGTTCCTGTGCAGCAAAGTAAAGTAAGGTAAGGTAAGGTACCCCTACACTCTACCCTGTTCAATCCCTCACCCATGCATGGCCCCGAACCATCATCACCACCGTCGTGGCCGTTGCAATCTGCCCCGTTACGCGGATTCTCTACCGTCCAGTCCCTACGCAGTCGGGTTTGCGATTTACCAGGGCTGTATCCCACTGTAGCTAAACCTCTGTCGCCCTGTAGCCTACCTACTACCCAGGCAGGTACTAAGAAGGAAGGAACTGGACGACACCTACTACTGGATTATAATATCTACTGCCCCTCCCCTACTAAAACTACTTCTTTCCCTCCTTCCCTCTTCCATATTTTGGATTCACAATCTTCAAACCCATCACCTTTATCTTTTCTTTTCTTTTCTTCTTTGCAACATTCAAGAAACGCTGTCGCGTCTTGTGTTGTCTTCACTTCTCGAGCTACTCTTTCTCCATCACAGTTAGCTCTAACACTCATTACTGTTACAGTACCAACTTGGACCAACTGGTTTGGCTGCTAACAACACTCATTGACCATCTTATTCACCAACAAAAAACCGACACTCGGTTTTCACTTCTATTCTTTGGATTCAATATCCTACCATCTTTCAACTTCCGAGGACTTGTCCCATCCGGTGTCTGTATTTTCGAGTTTAATTATCTCGCTGGCTTAAACAGTACATTCGGTACCTTTCCAACCATCTCGATCGGTTTTCAGCTTCACGCTTGGACTTTACCCAAGAGACCAGCCTATACGACGACTTTCGATTTATCGAAATAAACGACTCTCTTTTCTCTCTTCGATCTGACTTTACGACAACCCATTGTGGACTTTTCAGGAACGAGACCACTCATGACTACCTTGACAATGAGCTCAGCCATTCCTTCTCATCAGATGGCTCAGGCCCCTACGCCTTATATCCCATCAAGGGATTCCATGGACCGCCACGATTATGGCATCACAAAGAACCGCAAGGCTTCATCGACTGGCGGTGGACGTGCTTGGAGTGACGAGGAGGTGAGTCAACATGACATAGTTCAACTGTTGTTGCTTGACAACGTTACTAACACCAAACACAGGAGTCATATCTCATCCAGACTCGACTTCAGAAGATGCCTTACAAGTACATTGCTGCCCACCTCAAGAAGACAGAGCTGGCATGCCGTCTTCATTACCACCAGCTTTCTCATGGCAGCAACCGACGCAACAAACGTGCTGCCTCGGTCTCATCGGGCGCCTCCATGGAAATCTCTCAGACTCACAACGTGAACATCCCAAGCCCAGCACGCGAGACTGTCTCCCGCTCCGCCTCGCCCGGTGGAAGTATGCGAAGCTATAGCCCTCCTCCCTACAACACCAGCAACAACTCTAGCCACATTCAACTCCCCAGCATTGTTGGCCCCAGTGAGGTGCCTAGATTACCGTCAATCCTCCCCAAGCCTACTGGCATGCCTCTCCCTCCTCCTGCTTCCCACCAGTCATATAACACGCCTGCCGTCGACGTTCCAGTGCAGATGCCTCATGCTTCCTTCCACCGAGCAGCATCTTATCCTAGGACAACACCTCCTCTGCGCCTTGATTGTTCAGTTGCTCCCACACCTGCAGTTGTGCCTTCGCCTCCCGCCCATAACGCCTCGCACGTCGATCTTTCTCGCCTTCATTCCATCTACTCTTCGCACCGCTCATCATTCTGGTCCACCATCGCCAACGAGTATGGACCCTCAGCGTCTCCCAGTGTCCTGGAGCAGGCTTGGAAGACTGGCACTTGCTGCAGCCCCTCGTCTCTGACACCCATCACACCCACCTCCAGCCCAGGACAGGCCGAGAAGGACGTACAAAACCAGACCTATCAAAAGGGACATGACAAGACACGGATCTCATCAATCCTCGGCATTGATGCTGACCCTCGCACCGCTCGCGATCGGGATATTGTGAGACGGCTGGAAGAGGAGCGTTTCGGTATGATGCAGACCGCTCACTGAACGTGGACTCCTCGGGTAATTCAACTTTGTCTTGATGCTCACCCCATGGCCAAGTAACTAGGGGCTTGAGAATACAGTATAGCCTTGATCCATTGTACAATACTCCTTGCTTTCTGCAATTCACTTCATCCAACGACCTTGGTGCTCTTCTGCTCTGCAGGAGGCACACGACACGGCATCTCTGCCATGGGCATTATACTTGCGCCCGCACTCGTTTTCACGATACATATCACTTTCATTCACTTCAGGTCGCGCATTTACCGTTCTAGCTTCACCTATTACGAACCAAGTATTGTTTAGTGGGTAGGACTCACCATCCTGTGCGGAGGAAAAAAAAAGGAGGTAGATGCACGGCATTTGCTACACGACATGAAGAGCACTTGTCGCAGATTGAGAAGGACACTTTACTATACTATAGGCCGATTTTCGTCTTTTGCTTGGGGTTACAGACCAGCTCAGTATGTTGAGCTCAGAGTCTCTTTTTTGGATTTTGCTTGGTTTGCTTTTGCCGCCTTTTTTTTATCCTACGTTTTTTCTTACTTGTTTTTGGTTTGCTTCGGCAATTTTCCTTACATTCTAGTCCAACTCTTTTGATGTTGAGGACTGATGAAATTACGGTGATGAAAAGAAGAGAGCCAAAGCTCAGGACGGACTCCCAGCCTCTGCCACCGGCTGAGTGGACTTTCGGAAGGTTGTGGGGAGGAGGATAATACCTATTGGATATAGCCTGTCAGCGGTAAAAGCTGGCGGGTATCAATTGATAATCTTCTTCACGTTGAATCATTTACTGTTTCGATAACGCAATGCAATGTGACATGAGGCGAGTGACATGAGGAGAGAGCATAAAGTCAGGGTGAGAGGGTGATACGTGTGAACTTTGTCTGTGCGAGGTGGGATGAAGATCATTTCGCAGCAAAAGCCCGAATTGTAATGGTATAGTCTGGTAGTTTAGAGAAGAGTACGTGTACATGTCTTGGCTGAGTGCCCGTGCCTTGTCAGGTCTCAAAACGTTTCCGAGTCTCTGTTTCACAATGACGAGCATCTGTACGTGCGTGGTGGGTGTGTCCTAACCATAGTAGGACTGTTAATAAAGCATGGGCCGGCTATTACCATGACTTGTGTGAGATGGCAGATGATGAATTGAAAGATCTATGGCCAGGTCTGACTTGGCATGTGTGGCTGTGGTAGTTGCCATTCTCTTTTAGAAACTCGAATATCTGAATCATAGGTGTATATGTGTATACGTTGGTTCCTGTTGACATGTTTCTATCACGGGCATTGTATAATATACTAGTAATAAAAGGAAACATGCCAAAACCACTAGTCTACCTTGGTAGTCTGTGGATATACAATGTCAACGGCAGAGAGACTACGGATAATTGTGCTCTGTCATGTTCGGATCGGGCACAACCGAACCCTCGCAAAGATATCCGATCCGAGGTTCGGGGCCTCCGGTGGGGAGAACGGAGTTGGACCCGGACTCAAGGTGCATCAAGAATGAATGGGTCTCTTTAGTAGGTCTGTCTGTGGAGCTGATGAATGTAAATTACCGAGTCAAAAAAAAAAAAAAAGGTGTCGATGGATAAAAACGTGATTTCTGACCTTGGCTTTTTAGCCGGGGATTGTTTTTTGGGGTGACAGTTGACCCGATGCTTGACAGTGAAGTTATCGTGAGAATTACTCCAAGTCGCGATTGTAGCTGCAACATTATTTCACACTCCAGATGACCTCGGTTGATCTGAACTAATAATCATTCCGTTTTCTACTTTCTCTTGTCATTAAACAGTCACTTTATTACAGCACTCTACTTTGAAGTACTGTACAGACCCGTAATTGCTTGCTAAACAAAGAGCTGGTATTGGTACTGTACATTCGGCCAAGCTTGAATGTGCGGGGTTATAGTTAGGTTTCATCAGCTTTGTACTAAACTAACTAATCGGGAAGTGGACTCCTCCTCGATAGCTACAGTAGTAGCTCATGTTATGTAGTAGACTAGGTAGTATGATAATCAGCCATGATGAGGGGTTGAATGGAGGGGGATATCAAGTATAGAAAAAGAGAAGCAGTTTTCGTGACGTTATTACCGAGTTTACTTGCTCGGTCCGGAAAAGGTTGAAGCGAAGGAAGAGATGAGAGAACAAGCTGAATGATGACTTTAAAAAGGCAGCTTTTCTCGATTCAGATTAACAATGGATTGTTGTTTCTACTTATCTTATTCCTATAGTAATATTCAAGTTGCAAGCCAGTGATTCACAGCTGCCAGTTGCCATCACTGCCAGTACCAGTGCAATAATCGTCACCATCATCAGCATCGTCATCATTATTACTGAAAGTCTTTTTCTTCTCCTTCTTTAACTCTCCAAGAGCAACAAGAATCTCGACCTCTTTCTTGACAATTATCTCGAATATCTAAGGAGACCTCTACGGGAATTCCGCTTACACTTACCTTCCCCTCATACTGGCACTAAAAAAAGAGGCTTCTCCGCTCTTCGGCATCTGCAACTGCATCCGCAACTGCAACTCGCACCACAATTCTTGTCTAATCCAACGCTTGTCTTTGGTCAACTTTTCTTTCTCGGTTCGGGCCTGACTCTCACCTTGAGAAACCCCCAAAGGTTAGTGAAGTCGCTCTGCCCGTGGGGTTGGAATCCTTACTTGGCTATGATTGTCGTCTCATGTTTCTTGCAACTCAACTTCAACTTCATCTCCTCACCTTTCTCTCTCTCTCCGACATCGCTTTCTTGCAAAGCATCACTTGTGCTCTTACTAACTCTGGTCTTTAGATCACTGGCCACCTGCATAATACCTATACTACAGCTACTTCTACAGACTGGAGACATACTCTCCTAATCAACCATCATCATGGCGGACCAAGTCACCCACGACCCTAAGCAGTCAAGCGACTATATTCCCTTCCCTTGCCTTCCTCCCGGCGGAGCTCTCAACCGTTGGTCTACAAAGATCACCCGCGAGCATGACTACCCCGGAGCTCAGGTGCGTTATGTCTCCCAAGCTCACTGTTCAACACTGACAATGCTTGACGTATAGGCCATGCTTTACGGAGCTGGTGTCAAGGACCAGCACACAATGAAGAACGCGCCCCAGGTCGGTGTTGCGACCGTCTGGTGGCAAGGAAACCCTTGCAAGTGAGTAGAGGGGACTGAATCTACACATCAAGATGAGATGCTAACAAGTCTGCGCAGTACCCATCGTGAGTGACACAGATAAGATATGACATCAAGGGAAAACGTGCTCATGAGTGTATAGTCCTCGATCTTGGCCAGATTGTTAAGAACTCTATTGAAAAGGAGGGCATGATCGGCTGGCAGTTCAACACTGTCGGTGTATCCGACGCCATCACCATGGGCGGCGAGGGTAAGTAAAGACTCTCCCCACATAATACAACAACCTCACTCATTCACTCATCCTACAGGCATGCGCTTCTCTCTTCAAACTCGCGAAATCATCGCTGATTCTATCGAGTCCGTCACCTGCGCCCAGCACCATGACGCCAACATCTCCATTCCCGGCTGCGACAAGAACATGCCCGGTACAGTCATGGCCGCCGCTCGTCACAACCGCCCCTTCATCATGATCTACGGCGGCACCATCCGCAAGGGCCACTCCAACCTCCTCGAGAAGCCCATCAACATTAGCACCTGCTACGAAGCCTCGGGTGCTTTCAACTACGGCCGCCTGCACGCCAAGACGAACCCAGGTGAGCCTGGTCGCGAGAGCTCTGATGTCATGGACGACATCGAGAAGCATGCTTGTCCCGGCGCTGGCGCTTGTGGTGGTATGTACACGGCCAACACCATGGCTACAGCTATCGAGGCCATGGGTCTTACTCTGCCTGGCTCATCTTCGTATCCTGCCGAGTCTCCCGAGAAGCGTCGCGAGTGTGAGCGTGCTGCCCAGGTCATCCGAACTACCATGGAGAAGGACCTTCGTCCTCGCGACATCATGACCCGAGCCTCTTTCGAGAACGCTCTTGTGCTGACCATGATTCTCGGCGGTTCGACAAACGGTGTTCTTCACTTCCTTGCTATGGCTAACACCGCCGATGTTCCCCTGACCATTGACGACATCCAGCGCGCCAGCGACCGCACCCCTTTCCTCGCTGATCTCGCCCCCAGTGGAAAGTACTACATGGAGGATCTCTACAAGGTCGGTGGTACCCCCTCCGTCATCAAGATGCTCGTCGCCCGCGGTCTTCTCGACGGTAGCATCATGACCATTACCGGCAAAACTCTGGCCGAGAATGTCGCAGACTGGCCCAGCCTGGACCCCGGCCAGGACATCATCCGTCCTCTCGAGAATCCCATCAAGGATTCTGGTCACATCCGCATCCTGAAGGGCAACTTTGCCCCTGGCGGTGCCGTCGCCAAGATCACCGGAAAGGAGGGCCTGTCCTTCACCGGCAAGGCCCGCGTCTTCAACACCGAGAAGGAGCTCAACGGCGCCCTGAACCGAAGCGAGATCAAGCAGTCCGACGGCAACCTTGTCGTCATTGTCCGTTACGAGGGTCCCAAGGGCGGACCTGGCATGCCTGAGCAGCTCAAGGCCTCCGCGGCCATCATGGGTGCCGGCCTCTCCAACCTGGCGCTCGTCACCGATGGACGATACAGTGGTGCTTCTCACGGTTTCATCGTAGGCCACGTTGTGCCTGAGGCTATGGTCGGAGGTCCTATCGCTCTGGTCAAGGACGGAGACGAGATCACTATCGATGCGATCAACAACCGAATCGATGTCGACATCACTGACGAGGAGATGGAGAAGCGACGGAGCGAATGGAAGCCTCCTGCGCCCCGTGTTATGAGGGGCGTGTTGGCTAAGTATGCCCGCTTGGTCGGTGATGCTTCCCACGGTGCTGTGACAGATCAGTGGTAGATGGGTACTTGGTGGGATACATACCTTGCTTGGTAAATGATAGGACAAGACAAAAAGTGAAATAATAATAGAAGATTTGATGACAAGGAGTTGTTCGACCATTTTGTTTTCACTATGTATAGAGTGTAACGTGCTCGTCGAGTAAAGACCTGTATATACATAACAGCCATGATATCTATTATGAAATAATGTTCGAAACTAAAATGAATGAAGGGTATCGAGCACATATCTTCATGCTTCTTTCTCCCTAACCCCCGACTTCCATCTCTCTTCCAACCCATGTACAACACTCCCCATCTTGATACAAAAAAAAGACACATTTTAAACGCAAGCAGGAAATTCCAAAAAAAAAAAAAAAAAAACAAACCACAACCATCGTTTCTCCATCTTCTCTTCAAGAATTCAAGTACCATCTGATGTCTCTCCAATATAGTTCGTCCTATACTTCAGACGCATCGATCGCTGTTTGAAATGAACTTCGGTGGCTCTCTGGCACATCCTAGTCGCCCAGCGGCATGCCCTCGAGTTCATCAAGCAACCTTCGCCAGTTGTCTGCGAGCATCTCGGCATACTTGACTCGCTCGCCGGCCCAGTCCTGGTTCCATCGGCTCACGAGGTACTGTGTTGATTGGAAGGTGCTGAGTTCATCGCGGATACACTCCTTGACAAAAATGGAGCGGTTGTGTTGTTGGACAATGGATTCCTTGTCCTGTTTCTTGTTAATAACTTGCCAAGAATGGCTTCGAGAGACAAATTACCTTGATGATGTTTTCCGCTATACGATCGATCTCGCCAGGCTTGACCATGCTTTCTGGTTTGGCTCGCAGGCTGGTAAGTTTACTTTCATTGGTTTGAATTCTTCGCTCCAAATAGGGGATATTGTCTTTATCAAGTCTTTCCCGTCGTTCGAACAGCTCCCGTACGCTTACAAGAGCATCTCGTTGGCGCTTGAGATCTTCTAGCACACCCTCGTCCCAACCACGGCTCTCGTCCTCCATCAAGGCCTGGCAGGTTCTGAGGTGTTTGCTCATGGCGACAAGTCCGTCATTGAGCAAAGGAACTTCGTTGGTGTCTGTCGAGTATGTATCCTCGGAAGTTTCAGTAAGTGAAGCCAGAGACATAGCAATACGAGCATGGTCAGCAGCCACGCCCTCGGTTCGCTTCACAAGACGATCCATGATATTGCAGACGTTAATGTAAAGCTCGGCGGAACGCTTGACACCACTGCGTGTTCGAGAGAACAGCTCTTCGAGTTCAGCTGGCAAAGAATCCTCCAGACCAGGTGGTAGTGCTCGATCAGTAAATTCATCCTGAACAGAAATAGTAGCTTGCTTGCGCCACACAGACAGTTCCTGATGCTGATATTAGCTTCAGCAGTTGGCTTATACGCCGCGGCATGAAAAACTTACTGTGGGAACGGTCAAGAACATAACAACAAGCTGTTCTTGGTTAAGAACGGGATGTCTGATGAGGGCATTCAAGAATCGTGCTAGACCCCTTCTTCGCTTCTCGATGAAAGCGCCATCGTTCGACAGATGGCTACCATTGACGCCTACGCGCTTGGGTGGAAGTAGCGGCAATATGCGGAAAGGATATCTCTTGTGCAGACAATCCAACAACCAGACAAAGTCGCTGTATCTGCGAATGACCTTACTGCCACGCCTCACGCTTGAGATTTCGTAGTTATGATGCTGGAACATAAAGACACCTTCCTTCTCTGGCATAAGAGTAACAATAACTTTTTCTTCGGCCCCACGGCTGACTCTACCGCTACTCGCATGATGTGGGAGACCTGGAGGAGGCTGCATGTTGGGGGTCGCTGTAGGGCCGGTGGCGAAGGGATTCTGAACAGCAGCAGCAGTTGGAGATTCGCCAAAGCCGCCTACGGTGGGATTGGTTCCATCAAAGTATCCCCATCCAGCAGGTCCAGTGACTGAATTGGTGCTGGGCTGTCTGCGACTATTCGGCGAGGTCGTAGGAGGTGACGCGACATGAGTCAGAGGAGGAGCATCGATTACTGTTGTTGGGGGTGTTTGGCTGAAGCCGGCATGGCCATTCGTGTTATGACGCTGTGCACCATTGGATTTAGCTGGACCGTGATCGTGGGTCTTGTGCATATCGGGGCTGCCCCATGGGTCGTCTTCGGGGTCTTCCATGGCTGGACGGAATTGCTTAGGCTGCGGCTGTGGCTGCGGCTGCGCGGGCAGAGTTTGCTGTTGTTGTGGAGGATGATCTTTGGGAGGCGTCTGAGGAGGTTTCGCAGAAAGTTCAGCAACTGGAGGTAGGATGGGCTCTGCAGTGAGACCGGCGAGCTTGGGTTGCGGAAGGCCTGTGATGGAAATGAGTTATTAGCTGCATCGAGTAGTGTCCCCACCAACCACCGGGGGCATATGCCAGCACTGAT
Source organism: Fusarium nodosum (assembly GCA_014898975.1). Lineage (NCBI taxonomy): Eukaryota > Fungi > Ascomycota > Sordariomycetes > Hypocreales > Nectriaceae > Fusarium > Fusarium nodosum. The sequence continues at coordinate 11,548 of JAAVUE010000185.1, read as the reverse complement.
GTGACATGGTATCGCATGGACCAGATGATAACGCAGCTTGTAAGCCTTGGCAAGCAAAAGTCATTTACATGACGCGAATTCTTTCATGCGAAGAACAAACCGAAAAAATATGAATCAATACTTACGTTTTCGTCGCTCATCAACACCATCAAGACTTATGATTTCGCCTTCTTGTGCTAGGCCGACCAGGGCCAGCAGCACATTGAACTCGTTTCGACCTAGCTTGATATCCCCGCCGCCCGGAGCGACCAAGGACATGATGCGAGCTTGAGCGTCGGCTCCGAGCCTGGCTGTAGCGAAGAGCTTTGCGATACCTCCAGAGGTGACCTGACCCCCGCTTCCATCTTCGCGCACTACTGTATCGAAGATTTCGATATAGCTGTCGGGCACGTCGCTGCCGGCGAGGAGGCTGCGGATGAGGTCGGCACGGCTTTGTTGCTTGCGCGGCGTAGGCATATCCCAAGGCGAATCTTGGGAGTCATCGTCGTCAGCGAAGAGACTGTTGGATGGTTTGGATGCGGACTCTTCATCAAAGAGCCCAGCACCACCCCGTCGAGCAGGACCAGGCGAGCTCAGGACCGGGCTGTCCTCAGTCGGCGATGAACCAAACAGAGACATTGCGACTTTGTGTGTCGTGTATTTTGTTGTAATGTAAAGCTATCTTGCGGCGCGTACCAGTCTTGCCGATGTCGATCAGCTGAGTCGCGATAACTCAGGGAGCGATCGTATGTAGATCCGTCGTCTCGTCCAACGTAGGTAGTAGGCGACTCGTAATTGAGGCCGTGAAAGAGAGAAGCTATTCAGCGCAATGGTCTGGGATGCGCGATAGCGAGCCTGCGATGTAACAAATAGCGACTACAACAGCTGAAGCAAAGCCAATAAGCCGTACAGCAACCCTAGCGACGAAATACACGCGAATTGAGAGGCAACCGGGAGGTTGGTGAAGTCATTCCAAGTGGAGAAGACTTGGGTCTGGGTCTGCGACATGACCTTAACCCGGCGTCCGGACAGAGCTGTTGTGGAGCGCCATGGATGGGTACGTACCTCCCTCCCACTTCTCCATGTGCATCTCCATCCAAGTCATGACCTGTAACGGCTAAAGTGGATGTTCCTAGCAACGCCACAAACTGTCAGTCAAACTGTGACTGATTGATCTTGAATATCGGTCGATGCATTCATCAGATTGAATGAACAGCTTCAGTCTAAGGGTTTCAATTGGTTGTACATTGCTTTTTTTTTTTTTCACATCCAAGTCTCTATACTCGGTCATTATAATACAATTCATCAACATGCATGCCATACCCCCACCCAACTCTTAGAAAAGAGTCTCCTCGGTGGCAGCCTTTTCCTTCTTAACCTCGCTCTTAATCTTGTGCACACCAGGAACTCTGAAGTACAAACTGGGCGACTCGCCCGGCGCAAGCTGGTGGCTCAAGTATCCTCGGTGCGCAGGGTCACGATAGTATTCGATATCCTCACGGCCGGTGGGGTCGGGTAGTCGGTATCGGAACGGTGCGTCTCGGGCTGCGGCCAGCACAGTGTCAACGTGCTCCGCACCTTGGGGCAGAGGCTTGTCTGTGTTGACCGACTCGCCAGTCAGGAGTCGTTTTATGGCGAGCTTGGTGTAGTATCGGGTGAGGACCTTGCCGCCGGCGCCTTCGATAGCAGCAATTGCTGAGGCAGAAACACGGGAGACCATGACGTCGATGGGCTGCTTAAGAGTGTCTGCACCGCGAGACAGAATCTTGACACCGTCCTTGAGGGTTCCGATAATCCCACACTCGATCAATTCCTTTGGGGTAATCTGTTTCGTGGGGTCGAGTCGTCCTTGGTCGATCCAAGCCTGGATTTGGTCGATGTTGACTTCCGACATCTGAGGGGCTCGGCTGCGGACTTGTTAGCCAATGGGACCTTTTATCCCTCCAAAACCTTCAACTTCGTGTCAGGGGATAATCGTGGGCGCCTCACTAGTTGCTGAAACCCTTTCGACCGTGCTTGACGATCAAAGGTGTCTGACCACCCTGGAACCATGGCTTGACCTTTCCATGCTGCTTCTGACCCTTGTGACCGCGACCAGATGTCTTTCCGTGTCCGGACGAAGGACCACGACCAACTCGCTTCTTTTGGTGCATAGCACCTGGGGTATTGGCGAGGCTACCGAGGATGGATGCATTTCGGGTCTGGAGCGAGAGACCAGCGAGGTAGGCAGTCAGCGACGAGACGGGGGCATTGGCGGTCGTCCTGCAGCACAGAGGCGTGCTGAAGGGAGAGATTCGAGGAGGCATCGTCGTGGAAAGGGCGCCGTGGCCGTGAGTCTGGAGGTTGATGCTGGCGATCTCCAAGTCGACAGTGACCAATTTTTTTGGAGGTTCCAGCCTTAGCGCCAGAATGTCAATCCGGGGCAGTGGATGCCTCAGGCCGCAACGCACTCACATGTAGTGACAACAAGTTTAGAATAAATATAGGAGAAGGTAAGGAAATATTGACAAATTGAAGACAATCTGTAATACTGTGGCTTCTGGTGTATAAAAGGGTTACGCATTTCAGTGGCTGTCCTTGATCGTCTAAGAATCTACAGTCAATGGTTTAGTGTAAGAGGAAGACTTACACGAGAAAGACATTGAAGATTGGCATTCTTCCGAAAGTAGTATTGAGAAAGTGACTCAAAATCATGCAAGACCTAGCTAAGTTGTTAATAGTCTCTCAATCAAGGCCTCTATGTCTCCATGTGTCCGTTGGTGAGTTTCAATCGCCATTGCAGCCCGTCATGCTCTTCTAACCCCCCCATGAACTAAGTTGAAGGCTATCTTGAGCGTGTTCAATCTTAGAACACATGCTCATATACGAATACCTCGCATTACTTGTAGAATTCAATTAGAGCCTTGGCCTGTATTTCCAGAACTTCCTATTTTGCAAGAGAGAGTTGTGACACGGACGGATAGGCCATCAACATTAATCGACCACGTTTGTTTTGCGAGCTATGAGGAGATGCTAGCAAGTAATCATGAATTCCAACAGTGATTTGAATGATTTTCATCATAAAATCTATAGCCATTGATATACATCGATCTTATTACCTAGGCTTCATACTCCGTAATGACCCTTAATCTGAGAGCGACACATATATATCATAACTCAACAACTCTCTCATCATTAAACCCCTTCGTATCCTCCAATGTAGGCCCCTTATACCCTAAAACATACCCCCTCTGATTCGCAACAACCCTCACACCACCCTTCCTAAACTCCGTTGTGAAATGCGTATGCCCAAACATCCACACCGCAACGCCCCTCGCAAATTCCCTCGCCTGGATGACATCCGTCGAAAAAGCAGTCTTGAACGGAGCGTTCGAATGTTCCGGTTTTGAAGATCCTGCCACGCAGGGTGCGTGATGCGTCACAACCAGAACGGTACGCTGGGATTCAGCTGGGAGATTACCAAGGCCTGTGACAGTTTCGCTGAGATACGCGAGATCGTGGGCGTGACACTCGTTGTGCTTGGCAACGGACCAGCCCGAGATCTTCTTGTAGTCCGAGACACGGAGGGTGATAGTCTCGGCTGCCGAGGGATGGATCTTGGACCATAACGTTGCGCCGACGATGGTGAGTTTCGAATCAGGATCGTCCCAGCGATTCCGATCCAGAACCACAAGTTTTCCTTCAAGAATATCCTCCTTCTCTAATTCTCTAGCCTTTGCGATACCGTCTTCATAGCTCATCTCGTAGAACTCATGATTGCCGAGCACTAAGAAGACCTTTTCGAAGCGGGCTGTTTGGCGAGCGAGGAAGGGGAGGAACATCTCATAGTCGATCATGCGGCCGATGTCGCCGCCCAGAATGAGAAAAGGTGCTTTGACGGGAAAATCGAAAGTTGCGTATTGACGATTGAGCTCCAGATGAAGGTCTGACATGATCTGCACTTTTCGACCGCATGGTTCCCTGGGAGGAACCGCAGGACCAAAGAGATACTCAGAAACACGATGCAATGTATCCATTGTGAAGTAGAGTGATAAAGAGGCTTCCTGAGAGAATATGATATAACAGACGTGACTTTGTTAATGTTAGAGCCAGTCATCCATCGAGGCGACCCCAGGACTATATATCTAGTGACTCAGTCCTTGTAAGGCAGATCATCAACAGTGGGTCTGGCTGGAATATGGTGTTCAGCTGAAGGCAGTGCTGTTAGTCAAGGGCCTCCAACGCCACGACCAACCAGCTTCAGATGAAAAGTAAGAGAAAAGAAACAGCCATAATGTTCTCATTCAGTTAGAAGGAAAGCTAGGCTTTATAGCTATAGCTTTCTTCTAGAGGCTTCTCTAGTTTGGAAGCTGTCTATATCATAAGTAGCTTGCATACAACAAATATCTAACAAACAGCAAACGATGCCTAGGCATCAGCCCTTCCCAACAGCTTCTGGGGGTTTGCCTACACTACCTTCGAATCAACACAATCGAGACCTGGCTACAAGGTGTTTGGCTTGAAGCTAGCAATATGCATATGCTGAAAACAACCACTGAGGTCATGGTCTTTAAGTAGAGTCCAAAACGCATGAAACAATATTCAAGCAGCCGTAAAATCTAGGAATGAGCGATCTCTCATCCTGAATGCATCATTAACACCGTGCAAGTACTCTCGGAATCTCTTGAGTACAAAAGCACATCATCTATCCGGACATACAAAGACCTCCAAAACCATATGTGAAGCAGATCCCACACAATGCCTATGCCATGTCCTGTAATAGTAATACAGCGATGGACGAACATTCTGAACGAAGTGTAAAGGCAAAGGCCTTGTAACAGCAACGGACAAATAATCTTGTTAAAACAAAACGCCGCACCCCTTCTTTTTTATCCTATCCCCAAATGTATAACAATCCCTGTGACATGGTCAAATCGAAGTTGCTTATGCTCCTGAAGCGCCGTTGATAATCGAAATGCTCGAATATGGTGTCATCTATCAGTCTGTAGTGTACAAATACTGAAGCAAGCTTGAGTATTTGGGCGCCTTAATATGGATGAGCCCAGCCGCCAGCAACGTCGACCCATTCAGCCAGACAAGATCCTTCCTTGCCCTCAACATCGACAACATCTGTATCACATCTACAACGGCAGCCAATACCGCCTTCTTGCACGTCGTCCCATTGCTCCCAGTAGTCGTCTTCCTCGAATCTCTTGTATTCGGGGAACGTCGTCTTTTCGAGGTAAGGCTCGCGAGCGAGTTGCTTGCCGGGTGCATTAGAAGGACAATGCTGGATTGTCGTGTGTCGGTACCCAAAGTCTCGGAAGTAATGAATGTCCTGGGGTCCAAGCAGAGCGCCAGCTGCAAGGGAGTGAATAGGAGCATCGCCCCACTAAGGAATGTTAGCATTGTCACAAAAGGGAGGCTAGGCTTACATACTCGTTCCATCCAAAAGCCACCACTTCGGTCCATCATTTCAAAGAAATCCTGATACTCCTTGCTGCGGAACCAGCTGAGCTTGGCAATCTCAAAATTAGACCAAAAATGGCACATGTTGTAGGCCTCTCCCTCCATTGACTCGGGGTCGATAATGTTCTTCTTCTTCCCTGTGAGGGTATCCCAGAAACTGTTATCGTTTGGAGAAGTATCGCTTTCCTTGGCCGAGTCCTCATCGTCGTCCTCTGGTGGCTCGACAAACATTTCCCATAGGCCCTTGGATGTGATGTTATTAAGTCGCTTGTACGCGGAGGCATATCGGAAGATGTTGGGAACAGTCTCGCGAAGCTCTTTAACGGCAATTGTGAAGCCATATGTTTTGTTGTGCTCAATCATCTTCTGAAAAGGGTCGCTGCTGTATGTTAGCAATGCATAAATCTTGTTGAAGGAACAAACATACTATGTGATGTCGCAGAAGTAGCTGATCTCGGGCTCGACTCGCCAATACCACTCATACTTGAGCAGTAAAGGATGGTTAAAGAAGAAGCTGCATGCGCTGTTAGTTATGCTGCTGAGAAGTAAAGTCACCTCAACTTACCCAGAGTAGAATCTACACATCTTGTGGTAGCTCTCCAGACCTCCGTACATGACAGCAGCATCACCCTGTTTAGCAATGCCTTCTTTGACAACCTTGGGATCAATCCAATCAGGGAAACCCCACATATCTGGTCCAACCTTTCCAAACTCGACTTCACCCGAAGTGTGGTTTCGAATGGCCTCTTTGAAGTTGTCGTCGAAATCGCCATCGTTGAGGAACACATAGGGGTAATGGTACCACCTGTTGAAGTGTCTCTCGACCGACTTGATAGATTGCAACACACCATCAAGTTCCTTGTTTCTCGCTAATATCACAAAAGCAGCATTGGCTCGAGGCTGGCTGGTATCGGGCTGGGCGCAGCCCTCGACGAACACCTTGTCGTACTTTTCGCTGATTTTCCTTTTCCTCTTGTTAGCTGGAGGTCATGCCGAAACTGGTGATATAAAGCATACCGCATTTTAGGGGCTGCACCTCCTGGTATAAGGAACCCCCTGCCGGGAGAACTGGGATGGCTAACGAAAAGAATAAAAATAAGGATTAAAACAAGCATAGGAAAAAAGATGACCACGCCCAGAGGAACAGAAATCGTCGAGTTCCCCTTTAACCGTAGCGGCCTACGGAAGAAGGCCATGCGATTGTCAACAGCCTTGTTGTGTTTGGAGTCCCTCTTCTCATCGAGGGGGAGTTGTAGAGGAGGCTTGCTAGGAGCCACCCTGGTGGCCCTTCTGATCAGGTCCATGGCGAGAAAGAGCCTACCGCGGCGGCAGGTAGTGTGATTGATGGCAATTGCAGTCGTGAGGACATGAAATGCGCCGTATCGTGGCGCCTGCGACGGCCGTCGAGGACGAGGACGAGGAAATAGGAGATCGAGAGTAAGGAGGAAGATGGTGTTGGCGGCGGACGGGGCTATCGTAACTACCGTACGTATTCGTAGGTCGATCGATCTGGGGGTAGGGTGGGACCAAAAGGTTTGGAGAATTAGGTACGTGCTGGAGACGCAATCGCAATTTGGTTCGGTCGCTGAAAGAATAAACGGTCGTGGTATCGTTTTGTCGTGGCTAGTCGTTCGGATCGTATAGTCCAAGTAGGTGGAATCACCTAAACTTAGATGGAAACAAAAAAAAGAGTGGCCGCAGCGCCTCGAGATCTTGGAAGGATTCCTGGATCTAAGAAAAGATGTACAGTGCAGATGGACAAGGGAACGGAATTAAGTAATGAGCGGCAGGGACCGACCACGTTCCCACGCCAAAGTCAAGGCTAGAGAGCAAAAGCCAAATCTTGGACCCAGCAAAGCAAGAAACCCAACTCACTGACGCGTCGACCGGCATAGATGGGACAGTGGGGCACAGACATGGAATTCCTTGGCGGTTGATAACGAGAGAAGAATACAGCGGTAGTAACATGGATACTTTGAATCACCAATGAAGAAGGGAGTGTTTGTCTGACAGTACAGTAAAGCAAGGGCGATTAACCGTAGGGAAATGGAAACGATTAGATAAGACTGACTCTGAAAAATGAGTGAAAGGCTTGACTTTGAAAGGGATACCAGAAAAGTGGCAAAAGAAAGGGATGAGAAGAAGCACAGGTAAAGCATAAAAACGGGAGGTTAGTAGTCAGGAGAATCCATCATGGGATGAAATGGGGCAACCATGATGTGCTAGACTCAAGAGATTGGAGTAGTTGCAGTTATAATAGCACAGTGACTGATATTGGCAGTTTATTTCATGCACCTATCCCCGTCCGCATTCACCTAAAATCCCGGGTGCCCTGGCCCAGCAGGTACCTACTATTAGTCCAGGGGGGCCACGGGCTCGTCCACACCCAATAGACCGCCCTGTTTTTTTGGCTCAATCCAATCAGACACCGCAACTTCGTCTAAATGAAAAGGGCGGAACATCCATCATGATCTCCCGGTCCGCGGGCGTCTTCATATTGGCCAAAGATTTCCCCTGTCAGGAGAAGCAGAAAAAGAAGAAAGAGAAGCCAAGGGTTCGGTTATAATTAGGTTCTCACCACTTGTCACTTACCGTAGATAGTTTCGATCTGCTTTAGTGTACAGTGGACCCGGTAAAGCAAGAATTTCAGTTTCATCTCAATCTTGTCTTCCATGGCCAAGAAAAAAATAGTTTTGGTACAAGAACCCCACTTGCATTGTGCTTGCATGCAGATAAACCATTTTTTGCTTAGAATAGTCTAGACTAGACTAACATTTTGCTTGCTTGTGTTTCTAGATCCAGACCAGATTTCGTGGGAGGGATCAAAAGACGGTATCGAAAAGCTGACAAAGAGCCATAAACCAATCGCTGGCAGCTGTCAGAGCTGAACCAACCACATCAAACCTCCAGCTCACTTACTCACTCATTCCATTTCATCCCAACTTTTCAAACATGGCCCCTACTCCCAAGATTAACTCAAAAAACCTGTCGTACGACAACGTAGCACCGCCGTTTCTCGCGGCTCTGCGCGCCCAAGCTGCTGGCGCAACTGGCCCCGATCCGCTCCTCGCTGCGCAACGGAGATCAGCCAAGAAACGGTCCAGCAGCGAGGAAGCTGAAGATGTGCCGCTAGTCGTGGATGAGGACGGCAATGTCGTGAGTCTTGAAGTCGACAAGGACGGCGTTGTCAAAGACGCTGGCGATTACGATGCGGAGCCGGTAACTGTGAAAGAAACAGTCAAAGAGCCAGAAAGCAAAGCTGCTATTGGAGGAAGAAAGCGCAAGGTTGGAAAAGTCGTCGGTGGTGATTCTGATGAGGCCAAGGCTGAAGGTGACGGGGAGGATAAGAAGAAAAAGGACGTTTCTGATAAAGATGCCGCCAAGAATCGCAAGCCAAAGAAGAAGGCCAAGAAGATTAAGCTGAGCTTTGATGAAGATGAAGGCTGAAGGATGATTGTGAGCATACAAGCATCACCTTTACTCTTAAGCATACAACACTCGTCCATCTGAGATGGTCTTTATGCTCTCTAACTCATAAGCGAGACGATGCCATTACGCCAACTGGATATCCCAACACCTAGACGACAGGGAGCTCACAAATGAGAACAACAGATATATGAAGACATGCCAGAGCTTGTCCTCTTACTTGAAGAGGATATACATATCCCCATGTCACATCGTTTCGATTCGTGGCCATGGTACTCCGTATGAGAGCTATTGTTCACAGACTGTTTCACCTCAACCAACGAAATGACATCACAACGCAGCTATATACTGTGAAGTACCCTGGAGCTCGAGAACTACTCGAGTACAAGTTCATTGAAACGTTAAATTAATTTCACATCTTGGGATCTGTTATATAGTCAACATCAACTTCTGCAAGCTAACTTAGTAAATTGACACAGGGACCAATGCACCCTAATCTACACAAAATGGATCCTCTCCCCGGGGCAGCATCACACCCGTCTAGTTTTCACTTGATACTGCAGCCCAATCTCCCCAATGTCTCGGCGCAATGCATTTATTTGTATCGGTACTCGGGCTTGATGTAATCGGCAAAGGTCTTGGGCTCCTCAAACTCAGGAGGGTGGTGGTGGTGGTGGTCGTCCTCAGGACCAACGTAGTCCATCTTGTAGACGCTGCCGCACTCGGGGCATCGCTCGATAGGGCGCTCGCGGGTGAGCTTTAAGTTGCGATGTTAGCAATTCAGTTCCGCCTGTCCGGGGGTCGAAAAAAAAAGGTCAAGACTCACGCCGAGCCAGTTGACACCGTGAGAGTCAGCAGGGAAACCAGTGCAACCAGCGAACTGCTCCTCGCCAGCAGACCGGACCATAATGGGGTCCTTCATCGTTCCGAGGCGGGTGGCATCGAGAGGGCGCATGTCGAAGATATCAACACCCTCCATCTTACCGAGAATCTCCAGACGCTCGAGACCGGTGGACTGCTCGAGATCGGTGGGGACGGTACCGGGAGCGGCACCAGGACCGAAGAGATCCTCCTCAGCCTGGATCTCTACAAGAGTTGAAGCTTTCGTCAGCGAGTGTTGCATGTCACGTCACGGTGCATCGACCGAGGTTACGGGGCGCGCCATTGAGGCTGTCGACGGCGTCGTTATCGATTGACGTACCCTTCAGGACCTTGTAGGATCCAACCTTCTTCTCGGCGGTGCCAGCGAGAGCAGCAGCCTGCTCGCTGGGGGTGGCAGGACGGCTGGCATCACCTGTAGTCGGAGCAAAAACGCTAGTCAGCCATCATACGACAGATACCATTGGCTGTGGGGAAAGAAAGAAATGCGTACGGCGAGCGACGGAGGTGACAAAGGTGCGAGCGACGGCAGGCCGGGCGGCGACGCGGCGAGCCGCGGTGATGGCGGAGCGTTGCAGAAACATTGTTCTTATTCTTATCGGATCGGGTTTGCGCCTGGCAATGAGGATGACTCGGGGATGCGAGGTAGAGGGTGTTGTCGAGGGATTTGTGAGGGATGGGCTGATTTGGGTCGAAGTTGGAACCTGGACCCATCCGGGCAAGGCAATTGTCCAATTGAAGTTGTTGTATTCTCAGCCACGTGACCTATCAAAGCTTCGGCTGCTACAACCTGCAGTCGCTAAATGAGGCGGATCTCGGAATCGTCATCAAAAGCTTCAAGAGCTCCAAAATCCATCGCATTTATACTTTCAAGGTGATGATATAGCTCGAATGGAATGAGAAATATCTGAATATTTGCACTCGAATATTTGAATTTCCTACTGTCACTTTCACATCCTATCTGCTTAGTCATAAAATTTGCTGTCTTCTTTCATCTCAACTCACTACCGAGGCTCACTCACAAACATTCATCAGCTTGTGGATTTTCTATGCTCAATGCAGTACCAGACAAAGGCACAAGCTGTGGATGAGACATAAGAAAAAATACATCGATTAACCTCCATAGGGTCATAAAAGGTGGATCTGTGTATATAATATCATAACCTATCAAGGCTATATAACGGTTAGGTTTTCCAAGAGATAAACTAGTCTATATTAAGTTTATATTAGCAGAGTTATAGGGCATATAATATTAAATAGGGCAAAGTGTTATATCTCTTAATAGTAAATAAGGTAAGTAAGGTATATTTAGGTAAAGATATTTTATTAATAGCTAGTAAGCTAAGTTCTATCTAGTGCTAAGGGAATATATATATATACTTAGGGATATATAAGTTAAATGTTATCAGTTCAACTGTATCTAAGAGTTAAATAGGGTCAGTTTAACTCTAGTCATTATATAAGTTAAATAGCATATATTTAACTATTATAGGGTAGGTAACTAGCTATTAGATAGAAAAAGTAGGGGTATATATTCTATATATATTAGACTTATTAGGTTATAATATGATCTCCCCCTCTCTAGAGTCTTATCCTTAAGGCCTACTTAAGTAACTAAGTGTTAATTTCCTATATTAGTTCTTAACTTACTCCTATAATCATTTTTTATACTAATAATATATCTAGTCGTATTTCCAAGCATATAAATCGTCTTAAGGTAGTTACTAAGCGTCATAATGATATTTCTGGCCTAATCTATAAGTTTAGATTCAAGATGCCTCATTATTCTGCATACTTTTATAGGAATCGTCCTTAT
>JAAVUE010000184.1:0-26499 GCA_014898975.1 Fusarium nodosum | reverse complement strand
AGTAGGATTTGGGGTTGCAATTTGAGAGTCGACGTGCAAGTGGGATCCGAGCCAGGAGTGGAGAATTAGGCCTCGCCAAGTCCTCTATCGTGCGCTCTGATTGTCACTTTGCTTGATGAGTTGATAATTCGGTGAAAAGCGAGAGTGATGAAAAAAATAAAAATAACAACAAGATTGTGCCATTTTGGTTGCCCCCTCCCCATGTATACTTTGCAAAAAGAATCACGCGATAGGATACTGGTCGGTGGTTTACATGAGCATGGTGATGCTTTCCCTCAGACTGATGTGAAACTTATATGTATCATGTCATGTTTACATAGTTAAAACTATGTGATGTCGGCGGTTAAGGGAACGTGGGTGATGTGTTGGGCATGATAAAATAACATACCCCTCAACATGGACAAAAGGCCCGAGCATTTGATACGTCGGCGCTGAGGTGCCGTAGCCCCGTCGAGAAAGATTAGCATCTTGGCGGCCATTTCTCCCATGAGTGAGCAATGGGGGGAATAAGATAAAAATTGTCTTTTCCCGCTTCCACAATTCCGTCTGTTCCGAAGCGGCGTCTCTGGGCAGCTCCAGTCTTCAGTCGCGCTATGGGAGACCAACCTCACATGCGCCAAGCACTTGTGGTAAACATTGCTCGGTCAACCTTGCCATGAGAGCTGTGTTGTCAAAGATCGCCATTTGCGACCAACCTCCTCCGAGAAACGACTGTTTCTGTTTCCGTTTCTGTCTAGCGATGGGATAATGACGGTGATATTGTAGGCCGCCAAGATGGCCCGTGTCCGAATTCAGAGACAATGGTGTCGCAGACCACCTGAGATAATTGGCTCGTGTCTGATATGGGCCTCTATGGCAGGAGCTTTCGCTTGTCGGCCAGGACCAAAGGTGTAAGTCTGCGCTTGTGGTCCTTGTGGCAGGCGACGGACGCTGTAAGACAGAGAGAAAACCTGCTGGAATCTAGCGTAATACTGAACGAGAGTTTACTGCCCGCCTGCGCAGCGCATTCTGGTGCCCGTGGCCATGCATTGATACAAAGTCCAGTCTAACCCTGTCGTATGTATAGAATTGATTGTCCCACTTGCCTCTTCGGTTGTAACCGCTTGCCTGGGCCTTGTCGTGCTCCTCCCTCCCATTCCCTTCTTTCGACAAGACGTATTTTATCCGAGAAGAATCCATAGAGATAGCCTACATCTCGATCGTTACTGTGAAAGTCGCAGCTTGGCCTTGGTGATCCTCACAGTTCCTGGCGGGCGCGGAGAAATGTGGTGGTTGAGAGTAGCCATGGCGACTAAGCCGGAAATGGCGCTGGTCAATCGCGGTGAGTGGTCAAGGCAAGGAAGGTGCGGATACGATGTTACCTCTAGCCGACTTGTGCCTGTGCGTCTTTTCCCTTGTTGAGAGAGATGGGAGAGTTTTGCAGCGATTGATGGAGCAAAGTCAATGGCAGCTGCTGCCATGGGATCATTCCATTGGTCAAACAGCCAGCTCAAAGCTAGGGACGGAGATCTTAGACCCGGATTGTGGGTGCCGGGGCCGAGAGCTGCAAGCCCAGTGCGGTCTTAGGTCTTGGTGCAGACATTTATCTCCTACCTAATCAAACCGAGGTCAGTAGCCGCACCTGCCCAGACAAAGCCAAGCCCAGGCCAAATCCGATCGTTACCTTCCCTCCCAAAAAGCAACCTGCCCAAGGTTTTTCGGTCTCTGTTCCCTTTCCGTCGTTTAAAATCTAACGCACTTGCCCTTGACCCTTCACGTTCGCACCTCACCTCTTTTCTTCCTTCCGTGGCACCTTCTCACATCCTGCATAAACAACGACATAAAAAGCGCTATCCACCTCAGTCATCTTGCGAAAGCATCAAGAACAGACATCGCATATCATCGTTCCACTTATCGCGCCGTCTTGTTTTTATCATCGCTCACATCACTTTAAAAAAAAAACCACCGCCCAATTCTACACAAACTCAAAACATCATTCAAGATGCGTTCATCCTTTGCTCTCCTCGCCATGGCCGTCTCGGCCGTCTCGGCTCAGTCTGTCAAGACCTACAAGGACTCTCTCGATATGACCATTGACCCCAACTCTGTCGAGCTCACCACCAGATGTACGTGATTAGAACTATCAAGCCGACAAATTCGTTATATACTGACTTGCCGCAGCCAGTTGGTGTGGAGCCCAGCAAAACACTTGCGATACTCTCTGCAAGGACGACACCGTCACGAACAACTGTAACGACGTATGTTCAGTTCAGCATACCCTCCAATTGTCACAGAAACTAACAAGTCATTCCAGGATACCCTCAACTGGGAATGCACATGCTCCTCCAACAGCTCGGCTCCTGGTCTCCAGTACTACACCCAGACCATGCCTACCTTCATCTGTGAAAGTCTCTTTGCGCAATGCATTTCGCAAACCAACACTCAAAAGGGAAGCGAGGAATGCAAGTCCAAGATTCAGTCCAAGTGCGCCGAGCAGAGCCCCCCTAAGAATCTTGCTAGCGACGACGACGATGGCGATGACACCAGCTCCAGTGCCACCGACACTGCTACTGCTTCGGCCACTCAGACTTCGTCAGACGCTAGTGGCACTGCTGCGGCTGTGACCACGACAGCTTCTGATGCTTTTGCTGCCCCTACCATGGCGCCAGCAGGCAAGGGTGCCGCCGCCGCTGTTGCTCTCGGCATGTTGGCCTACCTCGTCTAAGTGTTTTCAGGGTTGAAGCGTGGGGTGCTGCGATCAGCAGTGCCACGACACCATCCCGGCACCCCACCACGTGCCGTACCTTGCCGGTGGGTGTCGTGTCGGGGTTGTTCCCAGCAGCTTATTTTCACTTCTACTGCCCATTTTATTACACAGTACACCTTTTCGACATGCAACACGATACCTTTTGATTGATGAGTAAAGATCCGATGATGCAAGCTTAGGTAAAGCTTGGATGAGGTAATGACACGCTTCGGCGTAAAGATAGGCGGATTGGGGAATCAGAGATCGGCCTGCAATTGAGTGACAGCCTCGTACAGCCTTTCAGGGGATGAGTGCAAGGTAACAGCAATGGTGGTGGGTATTTGTTTGTGCGTTATCATAGCAAGAGGCGAAATGGAGTAGGAAAACTTTGATATTGAACAAACAATGAAAAAACTTCTTTTCTGCAAAACTCGCCCTCTCCCCTGATGATTTGATCTGCCAGAATTGTGTCGAGTTGAACAATCAATTGTTTAGGTGTTGTTCATGGTCATTTGAGGTGTCACAATGGATTTGTGCTTGGGCTTGTTCAAGGAACATGACATCTGGACAAGTTAACAGACAATTGCCGGTTTGTATACTGACTTGTCCATTTATGAACACTAGGGATGCCGAACAATGCCGAAGCGATGTATATATAGACATGTTTTCCGATCTTTACTTATCTCTCAACACCCAGAATCATTCAATTCGGCCTTAGAACACATCAAGCACTTGCAGCATTTCGTCCAGCACAAAAACAACAGAGCAGGCTCTTGTTAATTAACTACCATTCTCAAGATCACACTCAGGACCATCCTCAAAACGATTCACCATGAGTAACCTGCCCAGCAGTACCGAACAGCCGATCATGGAACAGAAAGGCAAGAAAAATGCCCAAGACCACGGGCCTAAGACTAACGAGATGCAGCAGAACGACTACACGCGGCCCCCTCGCATCAGCTTTGGTATTGAGCTAGAGTTTCTCGTGGCTCGTATCGGTCAAGACAAACCCGATGTGGACAAAGACATACCAGGTCTCGCACCAGCTACACAAGCCAACGGTCAAGATGTCGTCCAGAAATTGCTGAAGAAGCACGGGTTCAACACCACCACCCAAGCCGCCGCACATAGCTCAGCGGACCAGCTATGGATTATTACAGGAGACGGCAGTGTTGAGGAAAAGAACAATCGTCGTGAAAACCCTTACTGTACTCTTTGGGATTCCGTGGAGATATCTAGCCCACCATTGTATTCTTCTGAAGAGGCATACAACCTCGTCTCAGCGGTCGTTCGACTACTGACTACCAATCTGCGAGTCCGGGTAAACGCCAGCTGTGGCCTCCACGTTCACGTTGGCAATGGACCTCATCAGCTCGATTTGCGCGCGCTGAGGAACTACGCGGCGCTTCTCTGGGCATCGGAGCCACTACTGTCTACGCTCCACTGCCCTACACGGAGCTTCACTTACTGGTCGAATTCCATCCGACGTCGGCAAGGTCTCAACTTGGCTAAGGGTGCAACTGCCAACGAGGCACATCGTTGGCTGCTTGACGAACCGCGAATAGTGCCTCGCTTTATCTCACGGGCGAGAAGATTTGGAGAAAGCCCTACTGCCTCTCACATGTCTTTGCGTCAACACCTCCGGACAGACGGCAATGATCCCCTGATGCTAGAGTTGAGCTATGACGACGACGAGTCTGATTGGGAAGACGCAGACAGCAAACCTTTCGAGAGGCCCAAGAAACCCAAAGGATCACGACGCGAGGAATTGAAAGGTCCACAAGAGGTGGAAATATGCTCAGATGAAGCCCGAGCTGCGCTGCTGGACAGCGAATCCACCCGTCGCGAGCTGCCTCCTCAAATCGTCTTTCCAGTCTCGGAAACTATGGCATCTTGTGTAATACCCAGTCAACTTCCATTGTTGGACGACCAGCGAATAAAGAATAAGCCCATCTCCTGCCGGGAGGTCGGTACCCTCCCGCGGAATAGAAACGAAATCGACTTGCCCAGCCGCGATGATGACGATTTTGTTGACTTTGACACTATTGAAGCCAACACGAAACTTGCATGGAGAGGAGTCGCCGAGCTCTTGGCTTGCGATGTCGGTGCGCATCAACTTGCATATTTGATGACAAGTTATGATGAGTTTACTAGTTACGTTTGTAAAGGCCGCAGCAGCAACTGGAAGGGGCAGCTCCCCGATAATCTGTTCCCCAATGAGGAAGACCGGTTGTCCCACCCGACCGTCGAATCCCGTCTCGCTACTGGCAGTCTTGATGCGGAATGGGTTGTCACTTGGACCAAGATTCAGTGCCGTCTGCTCGAGTGGGCTCGAGACGCAGATCCTGCACAGTTCATGAACGTCATTGGTAAGTTATCTCGTGATGACCATTCTCAGGAGTGTACGTACGATGTCCTGGACTTCCTGAGAGATATTGGCATGTACACAGAACTCAAGTATTGCCAGGAGCGTCTTCGCAGATTTGAGGAAGCTTGGTACCAGTGCATGTTGATGAAGCCAAAGCCATCATCATGTTCTATCGAATGTAAAGCCTGTGACAATCGAGGTTGTGTAAATTGTCGGCTTTCTCCTGGACAGCAGTGGGAGCGGATGGTGATTGACTAGTGCGCAGCTCCTGTCCCGCATAACAGAGACAAGAGTGACGGTTCGACTGATAGGATAAAGCAGCGGCAGAACGAGTGGATGGGATAGGATGAGGAGGACTTCTACGGTTCCGACTAAGCTGTTAGCTTGTGGTGGGTGTGAAGAGTACGACAAGTGTCGTCCTAGCAGAGTTGCTGGTTGTGGTAGATCAAAGGATGGTTTTATATAGAATGCCAGGTGGCACATTCGCTCAATTGAGTTCCCCCACCCCTATCTATTGTCCCTGTTGTAATTTTGAGATGTCTTGTGAAATTGTATTTTCGCTGGTTAATTCAGTGTGTGTGTGATATCTCTATAGTCTGTCTATATATCTATCTATCCATCGACTGATAACATTCAACTGCCACAAACCAGGCCCATCCAACATACAGAGAAATAATATGTACATTATCGAAAACGGTAGGGGGCTAACCATATTCAAATCATTCTTGTTGAAGTATGCAGGTTGAACAAATTCAACGAATTTAATTACATACCTACCCTGCACCAACAGCCAAGGTCGCCATTTTGAAGCGTAAACACACCGCTAATCACCACACCTCACCGTATATCCAACCCCGAAACGATAGTATAAAGTTTGAAGACACAGAGTCAGAGCTTTTCGATCCTACGGCTCGTTGGACATTATACACTACAATGATGGGGGCGTGAAGCTCAGGCTGTTACGAGTGGCTTGACGAGTCAGCCACTTCGTCTCAGTTTTACGTACGCTTCGTGGTCACTTAATTTTTGAATGCTGAGACGAGTTGCATGTAGTATGAGTTGACGGGTTTATCTGGTAGTGATAAAGTTATGCATGACCTACTCCTGGAACGCTGTCGGATGACTTGATGGACGACCATGAAATCACATATGTACTGGAAGAATTGATATGACACGCGGACGAAAAGTGTAACCCCGATCAGTGATAACACTCTAATATCATCTACTTGAAGTGACCGTGATGGGTGTATCGTGACCAATGGTATGGTATTGCCACGGGCAAGCTGTCAGCAGCTGCATGCGTGTAGTTAGTTTATGCTCAATAAGTTTTCCCACAAGAAAACTGGCGTTTTCCAGGAGAAGAAATAAACACAAACACAGGAACAGGAAGATGATACAATGGCAATGTAGCAGTAACCCGTAAGCTATGCCACGTTTCATGCAACCACCTTTTGCAGCCCTAGGCTGTAATCCAGGAACAAACAGGTCGAGGAACGACAGTCAGCCAACGGATTCCCTTTGACCAAGATGCGGCCTGATTTTGAGGCCCTCTACTCCCTTAGCCCTGGAAGGTGTTTGCAACACAAAGAACAGCAGAACATAACAGAACCTCAACCATAGTCCTGGAATTTGAAATGACAGGACAGTCAGCATCTTCCCATGCCGCATACGATCTGCTGGCACCGCACACAGCTTGCATACGGCTCTCAAGTAGATGATTTGCTGAGAGACCCTTGTTCTATCACAACAAATGGTTGGATCCCTTCCGTTCTTCTCCCATACCTCGTCAAGCTCAAAGAGCCGCATCATTGCCTAAAGGGAAAAGCCAGGAAAGTAGAAAACCCGGCCAAGCTGGGCCATGCAGTCGTAGAGCAGAGTCCACATTGTCAAATTTCACGGTGGGTATCACGTCCGTCGTGTGTCTCTGTCGGATTGGATCATGGCATGATAACTGAATGCGAGTCAGCTTGGAGTGCATTAGTTGTTATTACAAAGAGATGGAGTCCAAACTCCGCCGAATGCGCAGTGGCAAGAAGAACTGGGACTCCTCTTGCAGGAATGATTGAGAACAATTTGTGGAGGAGTTGATTCTCGAACGTTGCATTTATTGTGTACTTGCAGCGCCTGGTGGTTGTAGGATCTATTCAAGGTCTTGAATTGGCCACCGTGAATAAAATATTGGTGGAGAATTGGCCAAAGGGAGTCAGTCGGTCAGTCAATTCACTCCAGTTCAATCCGGTCCGAAACCAAACCTTGTTGAGAAAAGTCTGTTTGTACGTACGTACTTGTGTATACAGAATTCTTTGTTAGGTCTTTCAAGCAGCAAATTTTGAAAAAATCCTTGACACATTCTTTAAGAAGTCACTTAGCGATCGATCAACTCCAAGACAGGGATGATGCTTGTATCCAGTCCCTACCTCACTAGCCTAGCTTGCCGCAGCCTCAGAAGCCGTTCAGATTGTCAAACCAAGCCAAGCCCAGCCACAATCCATCAGGACCTAACTAGGTAGAATGAGTGCTTTCTTGCGAACCTTATGCACGGAGTGAGTAAATGGGTCCTGCGGCTCTTCTCGGACGTTGAATAAACACGAGTCATGCAACCGTTGTTATGTCAAACGATAGAGAAGTAGAGTGAGAATTCCTTGCGAGTAAGACAAGCATTCTGTTTTTGCTTCGTCGTGCCCCCCCATCCGTGTTGTTCACCAGGATCGGAGACGAGAGCAGTGGATATCCTGGATATCCGTATCATGTTGGCTTTTATCATATTCATAACGGAGACTCGAGGATCTTCTTGCTTGCAGGTGATTGCGTTGATGGCAAAACAAAGAGGCTGTAATTGGAGGAAGATATGCTAACACCTCATGCTATCTAGATGAGAGACCAGAAGCAGAGAGGCTGAGAGGGTCGAGGGATCATCGTACATTGCATTAGCAAAAACCGAACAGAAAACGGTCCCTTGTTAAGACCACGTTCAATGCATGCCAATGTGGAGTAAGTTCGATGTTTGAAACAGCGGGGGAGGAGAAACGCATATAGAGTGGGTTCTCGATGATGCTGTTTGGTGCTGCTGAATTGTGAAATGGTAGGTTATCCCTTGACTGATATGGACATGATATGGACATACAGTGACATCGGCTGTGATGACCCTGGGCAATGCATCATGCTTGATGTAGGCATCGTGGTATTGAGTATAGCTTGCCAGCGCCAGCGCCAGCACCAGCCTGCTTCGCTTTACTGTGTGTGTGTGTGCCATTGCGTTATTTCCCTGGTAGGAGATGTGATAGGTAATTAGGCCTAGACAATGAAGCCTGGCACATCGCTGCCAATGCCCAAGCACCTTCTAATTATATCTGCATTCAGAGTTGAACGGATACAGAGATTGCCGAGATTGCCCGTCTGCCAGCTGTCGTCGTTCAAGAGACGTGAATGAGAACACTAGAGCTGATATCAATTCTGTGTGTCGACCATCGTATTCTTACAGATTCCATTACTCATGATGACGTCCGTGTTTCTTATTAAAGTCTTCAGGGTGATGAAAAACCTCCTTCAATCTATTCCCTGACTTCTTCTGACGTTCGAGCGCAATTAAACATACTGTCACGGACTCCCTCAGCCTTGTCCCGCACGTGCACCACCTCGGGAAGCGAGAGAAATATCGGGGTGATACTGATTGAGCTACTGCTGCAAGTCATGTCACCCACTCAGTATGAACTATCACTATGCCAGATGCGAATGTTTTGGCGAGTGGTTGGATGGAACGGACATGGACTTGATCTGGACAAAGTCCTTGGGGCCTGATCTAATAGTCACAGTTAGTACATAGCCAGAGGGCAAGGTCAAGACAGAAGAGGTATCAAACCGGACCAACCAGCGGCCGACCCTGGACATGGCTCTCCCTCGCAGAGTCCGCTACGCCATGTTTAAGAAGACGCGTACCTTGCAGTAGATAGACGCGTGATTCAGCATGAGAAGTCTGCTCTTCTGTCGACTCAGAGTCTTGATTCAGCATCCTTCCACTTTTGTTTTGTTTTGTTCTTTGGATGAGCCTGCAGGCTGGGCGCAGTAGAACGCTACGCTTTATGTTGCAGGAAGAGAGTCAACGTTGCTGAGGCCGGTGGACAACTTGGGACTTCAGTAGGCCTTTGCTCTAATATTAGCTTGCTCTCTTGCACCCACTCAATCATTGGTGAGTGTGCTCGTCTCGTCTCATCGCATCCTTTGATAAAGAAGCGGTGTATCGTGTATGAGCTTGGTGGAGAGATGTTCACCAACACCTTTAAGAGCCGAGCTTGGGCCCCTGATCTTCCTTCTCCACATTCGGAATGAACATGGACAAGGGTCAGAGTCAATACTCACTCATTGATATGCTTTGCCTTGGTTTTGCCGGGCATCTCACCTCTCTAGATAGCCTTTGATTGTCGTCATGAAGTAGTAACGACCGAATACGTGAATGAGGATAGATGTTTGATGAATTGCTTGTTTCTTGAACCATCTTGTCCGAGTAGATATTCCAATCCATGAGAAGATCAATATCACTTCGGCAAAGAGTGGAGAACCAGCCAGACTCTCCAAGTCTGTGTTGCGGGAAAAAGCGAAACTGATCAATCAAACAAGTGGTCGGGTGATGAATCAGGCTCGCTAGAGTAGAGGATCGTAACTGAGACCGGCGCCCACACAAAAGAGGCTTAGACGAAGAGGATCACTCATAGACGAGGGGAATAGCCAGAAGCTAGAGAGACTGACGGTGAGATTGGTCAGTGTGCCGTCCCGCTGATAGGCTCTTCCCGCCCGTTTATCATGGCATGGTTTCGCCTGGCCTCCCAGAGACCATGGCTCACTCAGGCAAAGTCAGTAAGCGCTTGAGCTTTCCCTTGTTTCTCTTCCCTTATTTGTCTGTTTTTGAGAAGGGAAATCGTGATCGTGATAACCAGATCATTAAACTGTGAGACAGAATGCCATCGCCTTGAAAATTGGGAACGAAGCAGCCGAGCGCTCCATTGAACATGTCATTGTTCAATTGGCTAGTGGCAAGATTCGCCTCTACTATCGATTAATTGAAACCGTCGCCCAACACGATATAGCGGTCTGTATCAGGAGCATACTGTCACTGGTGGCGTGATCCATCCAGGAACCAGGAACAAGCAACGCCGAGTGGGACCTGTAGATTCGATTCTAGAAAAGCCTCGCCAACAAATAACGAAGGAATCAAATACCTAGTTGCCCCGTTCAGGATAGTTTCCTAAACTTGTATAGAAAAGGCTGACTGGCTGCAGTATTCCCCGATGAGCGCATCGAGATACTGACCTTGCCAACATGGCTTGACTTGGATGACATATGGGGTGTTGTTTCAAATAATTCACAGCTCCACAGTAGTCGATAGCTTCTCTGTGGCTTAACCCCGCGACGACCGAAACGTAGAGATGAAGAGTCTCAGCCTCAAAACCTAGATAGCATTGTCTCGTTGAACTCTGAAATGCGTATCAGCTGTTGAACTCCCTAGACCGATACGAGGCCTGTAGTGAGGGATAAATTCTACCAACGAACTTTAAGAGGCTGAAGGTTGGCTTATCTTGGAAGTCTTCCACTGTGGTGTTGAAACGACGAAGATAATAGGCAGACAGTCTCCCTATCTACCCAAGTAGGCAAGTTCATGCCGGCTATATTCACCCAAGAAAAAAAAACGGTGGTCGAAGTTCTGGGCTTGTTAGGATGGTCAATGTGGTGCTGCCATACCTCCGCTCGGTACATCGGATGCCGAGGGTTTGCTTGACTGAGGTTTGCCTCTGCACTGGTATATTGAAGCAATAACAGAATTGTGGTCGGATGCCATTCTACGCAGCCAAATGGCATACATCCATGTGCAACAAGGTGATAAAGAATATCCGATGACCGCCCGCGCAGCAAAAGCCAAGGCATCATGGAATCAGAGAACATGTCAGGAAACCGCTTAGCTAGAAGTAATACTTGACCCTGTCGAACTGTCGTGCTCTATGCCTTGTCAAGATATCAAGTCACAAAAGTGTGAGATATCTCCACAAAAGGTGACTGTCTGATGCTCCTTTAACGTCACGAATAGATTGAATGCTTGCATGAGGATACCTACCTGCCAAGCCTGACAAGCGATCGAATCCGCGTTAGCGAGTTGTTCGGGCACTCGCGATGCCGTATGTACAAGCTGGGTTGCCCACGAGAACAGGAACATGCGCAAATAACCGGCCCGGGTCCAGATGTTTTGGTTCAACTGGATGTGTCCTGTCGTGACAGAGTACAGAATGATGGGATTCCACAGCACGACAATGGCAATTCCGTCGTAATGTAAAGCAAGATGGGTTCATGATAAGAGCGTATGCATTCGCAAAGTTATTCTACCCGAGGCAATTTCCCGTATTCATCCTGTGAACGAAGATTGTGGAGGGCTGTCGAGTCTGAATAACACCATAATGGCGCGTTTCATTCTAGACCGCATCGTCGATAACAGATGAGGGCGTGCCGTAGTGAGACACAATCGCTTCACGATAGCAGAATAAAGACAAAGCCTGAGGTAATCTTCACGCATTCCAGACTAGGATGCGTTTTGAGGCCGTGTTCTCAACCTTGTCAGTTGGCATTCGCTCCCTTGCAGCTCCATCTCCGCCTCATCACGCCAAGAGCGACGAAGTTATCAGTTGAGTGCTAGTTAGCCTGTGAGATGCGAGTGTGACGTGCCGACCACCACGGGCTAGGAAATAACCGAGGGGCCCGAACCGTAAACTGTCTTTGGGGGGTTTATGTGCTTGGAAAGGTACATATGATATATTCTTGTATGATATGCGCGTATCTGCCTCCCTTGATATACAATACTAAGCGTCGGCACAGCTGCGTGTCTTAAACCCTTTGTGGGACCAGACTGAATCCGTGTTCTTAAATGAGAAAGGGGAAAAGGCGGACAGTTTAATATGCGAGGGGTTTGAGAGGAGGAGGTGAGGCTGTGAATCTGGGGGATCCTGGCTAGAAGCTCGATTTGTGGATGAGTTGATAATGTCGGTCAGAGTTTGAGATTTTGAGAGTTTCGAAAGGGATGAGACAGGAAAAAAAGGAAGCATTTCACTACGGATAGGAATTTAGAGGTAGAAGGAACATCTTCTCCAGGTGTGATGCGCTTTCTAGATCGAGATCGGGAAGGAAGGCAAGGAATATTTAAGAGGAAGCCAACCTATGCACACCTGCCTGCCTTCTCAACACTACATATGATCATCAACGTGTTTGCTGGTATACGAGCAACACTCGGTAAGGCTGACATAAAATTAATAAAACAAACATGTATATGCATAGGTAGGGCTATAATAGAAACAATTTGCAACGCATGAATCAGTAAATATCACGATACAAGGCCCAGCCTGACTGAATGATTACTGTCACTATCACCAGCCTTGGACGTCTCTAAGGATGCCACGTTCAAAGAGTTAGTGCATCTTAGCGGCTGAAGTGGCCCACTGAAATCCATCGTGCAGCAGCACTAGAGCCCATTAAGGCCCTGTTCGCCCGTTTTCTCTGGAACCTGCCGTGGCGTTCAGCGACCCCACTGCACTGCATCGCACTAAAAATGTGGCTCTAAAGCGTTCAGGGGTTTCGTTCCATCGACTGGACTGAATCGATGGATGGATGGATGGAAGACATGAAAAAAAAAAGAGCGAGTGAGACGCAAGGCACGAGTCGAGGATTGGTTGTACGGGAATTGTTCCAGTTTCACTCTGTCTCTCAGGCACATGTCGAATACTGATTTGTACTGGCTGCAGGCAGGCTGGCTTTGATCTCCCTGCTTTAGGTTACTTCGCACGGGATGTATGGATCTTGCAAGTATGTGTTGTCTTTGGACTAAAAATGGATAGACTTGACTCTTTGAGAAGAGACTGCAGCGTGGTGCAATGCAATGCAGGGCATTTTCGAGCCCTGTACCTGATCGAAAAAAGAAAACAAACGGAAGAAAAAAGAAATGTTATGTATTCACAGGCGGAAACTGCAGTCGAGTTCTGTGTCTGTTCTGTTCTGTTCTTGGTTGCCGTGTTCTTGGCAGGTCGGTTCCTGGTGGTTTCCTGACCAGGGGTTTCCTGTATCAGCAGCTCACCTTCACTTCACTTACACCCACTTCCTCTTTACCCACCACCAAGTTCGCTCCACTCCACTCCTTCCTCACGCCTCCTCTCCTGTCTCTCACCATCTCGTTTGTCTTACTCTTTCTTAGGTAGGTACTAATGTAACTAGGCTGACAGTAAAACATGCAGTAACGGCCATTGAGTGACCCATCTTAGTAATTCGTTAGCACTGCACGCTGACCGTGGTGATCCATGACGCCACCTCCTACTACTGCACACCCTTTCCCACCCCATCGAACCCCCTAGTCTCTATATAGCTTCAATCGGCCCCCCATCCTCATCCCGCAACTGGCTCCTTGACCTTCGTCCATACACAGGGCCATTGAGTTCCCTGGTTGACATATTCTCACCTAATTCCTTCACTTTATCTGATTCGACCTTCGACGTCCTAGTCAACGTCGAAAACTCGAGGTTGATTTAGACCGACTCGATTCGTGCTGGTCCTAGTCGAGTCAAATCCTTTCGACCGACTGTGTCAATTACCATTGGAGTTCAAATCTGAGCAGTGACTTGACTGTTAGTTTGCCTTGCCTTACCTTGCCTTACCCTCCCCATCACATCTTTACCATCATTAAGAGTATACTACTTCGCATGAATAAGATGTAATGGCTGTCACATTAAATTAGTAAATGTGACCCCAACGTCTAATATCACCAAACCCCAACTTACACTATAGACTACGTCGACTAGATTCTAACCATATCATTAGCTACTTTACTGCTTGAAGCGTTTCTTCTCAAGTACAAACATTCGCTCATCTTGACTTCTCTTTGCACCTTTCCGCCAGCAAAAGGTGCTTTCAGCCAATACTCACTTGCATCTTCAACGCCTCACATATAGACACAGGATGGATATTTCACTATGAAAGACTCCCAAATCCAAGTCATCGTCATCGTCCTCGCGACTGTGGTTCCTGTCACCGCAATCACCGCAGTTGGATGGTTTCTATGGCGCCGTAGTCGCCAACGTCGCAGATTTCTCTTCATGAAAAGAGGCATCACACCCATTAACGACGAGGAAATTGAATCGTGGAAGAGGGACAGGAGCCACGAGAAGGCCCGAATCATCGAAGCCGCCAACCGGGATGCCAGAGATCTAGAGGAACAACAACAACAACAACAACAACAACAACAACAACAACAACAACAACACGATTATCTACAAAGACAGAAGAGCACTTCATTCAGCTCTATTCGCAAACCTCCAAGCGTTATTGTCTACGATCGTCCCCATCCTCGAGTTTCCGAAGAACTCTCCCCTCGATCAATTCATTACAAGCGCAGTATCGATATACCTTCGACTCCAGTCCTTGCTCGCGCCCCCAACTCACGCCCAGGTCTTACTGATGAGACTGTCCAAGGCGAAGATGCTTTCATATCACCCATGAAGCGTCAACCCTCCAAACTGGCGAAACTCCCTCCTTCGTCTCGCCATAGTCGAACTCGCAGCAGCCGCAGCAGTACTATGAGCGCGGTTTCACCCCGAGATCCTTGGCATGGCCACTATCCCGATGCGTTCAACGGCACTCGCAGCTCCAACGAATACCTGCCTCGGGCGTATCAGTCGCTGGACATCAGACGACAGCAGCCGCGAATGCATTTCATGTCTAACACAAGCCGTCTCTCATTTGACGAAGAGGTCTACCTGGGAGGTCTTTCACCACGACCGCTCGTTCGCCAATCAGAGATTGGTAGGGCCATTGGTTGAGTTTGGATGTTCCATCTGTATCTGAATCATAGAACCGAACAACCCAAAAAGCAAAGCCAGACGTTTCTGTCATCTCATCAAACAAGCAAGCGAATGGAACATGTGTACCCCAGTATCTATGGCCAGGTACCTTGCCATCCCAAACCGCATAGAGAAATCGTTTCCGTGACGGCTTGTTTCAAACCCCGTCATGACCCCGGTCACAGCTAGATACAGCGGGGCCCAAATCGTCTTGACCCATTTCTAGAAAGACTTATCGGTCCATAGACTGGAAACATTGGTCATTGCTGTCTTTGCTTCGCTATGCTTTGCAAGGCGATGACTATGGAGCGTAAAACGGATCTTCGGCATTAACACTGAGATATTGTCTCATTTCGTTACTGACCAAGAGGTACGGAGACATGACTCTCGACGTAACTCTATCACCTCACCACACTCCAACATTCTTTTCAACAATACCCATTAATCCACTCTTTTCATTTTGTTTTTCATTTCTCACTCCTCTTACAAAGAGGCAGTACCGCAGTGAGCCTCGGCCGAGTCCGCCTCATTTTACTCCCTTGACGGAGCATGATTTTTATATCCTGGCCTTCGCCGGCTGGAACACGGAAGATCTTTTTTGAATTTTGATGATGGATATACCCCGGACATTCCTTTACTTTTATTTATTCACTTACATGCTTTTATGATCAAGCAAGCGAGCGGTATGAGTGGAACAGAACAGTGTCCGTTTCATGCAACGAGATGCCATGATACCGAGTCGAGAGACATGAGACAGGAATCCTGTCAGAAATTGGGGACAGAAACTTGACAGATGTCATCTTTTGGTAGAGTAAGATGAGCTGTCAATCGACTACCGTATCTAGCGATATAAAATAGTAATGCTAGATGCATAGATATATACACAATACACCTGGACAAGATTGATTGATACACATTTCATTTACGTATCCTTGTGACTGGAATTGGCTCATCAGTGACAGACGATGTGACTTTGTATTATAGCTTCTGATGTTCAATCAAGCCTAGAGGCTCTCCACTCATAAAACAAGATAATGGCCTTTGCTCTTAACAAGTCAATTGATGAATTCCAGAAATGTTTGTTCGTTCTCACGAGAAACTTGTCCCACAATGATAATGAAACCACTTAACGCGTTTCTAGCCATTCGCAGCGGGGCATCGCGTCTGGACAAGCCACACCGCGCGCGTTCACTAAACTTGCAACTAACCTCACCTCACGTCACCTACTCGCTCATTCACTCTTTGGACCAACGACCAATTAAAGCCATCAAATACAGCTCAGCAACTGAGTGGGAAGCTGTAATCTGACCAACACTTATCGAATTTTGCAAGAGGAGGCAGTTATCCAACTTTGATACCCACCTATCCTCTCTCACTTTGGACTTGGATCCTTTTGGTTGAAAGGGGTAAGAGCTGCTGGGTGACCAAGTGGTTATCTACTGTTTTGGAAGTGTTCTTTTTCATCAAATCTGAGAAGAGGATAGAAAATAGCTCAACCCAATACTTCTACGCGCTCCAAATCGACCAAGAAAATATCTTTCGGGTGCGGTCAACTCTCAGCACTCACTCACTATCTTATCTAAGCAACATACCGACCATCACTATTCACAATGCCGCCGCGTAAATCCAGCTCGCGCAAAAGCGACACTTCTACCGCACGATTTGTCCCAATGGATGATGTGTCACCTCTGGAACCAAGCCCGGCGGCACCAGCAGCGGCATCCACACAAGCCGATGCCCCTGTATCAGCGTCAGCACCCATAGCTGATGAGACTATCATCGCCGAGGGTGATGCTGGGTCCTCGCCTGCGCAGACCACTGAAAAGAAGGATAAAGACAAAGACAAGGAGAAAGAGAAAGAGTATAAGGAGCACATCACTATCGAGGTAGGTTAAATGAGCGGAGAAGCACTTCTTAACCAGATGGGAAGCAGACAGAGGTAGTAGCTGACCCGATGAATAGGACTTGACCCTCCCAAAGTCTATAATAACCCGATTATCCAAGGGTGTACTGCCCCCCAACACACAGATCCAGGCCAACGCTATCATTGCTCTTAGCCAAAGCACCACTGTCTTTATCAACTACCTGGCCTCCCAGTATGTCTTTCCTAACAGGACCTCCCTTCTTGTGAAGGTCCCGTTACTGACTGAAATCCCTAGCGCCAACGAGAACACTGTGAACGCTGGCAAAAAGACTATCTCTCCTGCAGATGTCTTCAAGGCCCTGGAGGAGACCGAGTTTGCTTTCCTGCGGGAGCCTCTCGAAGCCGAGTTTGCTAGTACGTCTGTTTCCTCTCATCCGTCCTTGCCCATTCTTGAAAAGGACAATCTATACGCTGTTTAAAAGTGAATCAAGACTGCTGACACGGCACCAAGAATTCAACGCCATACAAACAGAGAAGCGCACATCCTACCGCCAAAAGGTCCGCGCCAAAAAGTCAGACGGTGTAGACACCGACATGCCTGATACATCTCACGTTGAGACCGATGCAGACACGACGATTGCTTCGACAGGCCCACTGGCAAAGCGCCCTCGCGTCGAGCCCAGCAACGCTGACGTCGAAGAGGACGCTGTGACTGAAGATGAAGTTGAGATCCCCGAAGATTCCGACGATGATGAGGTGGAAGACGAGGAAGATGAAGAGGGCGAGGGCGAGGGCGAGGGAGAGGCCAGTGGCGACGACCCCCAAGATGCCCTTGAGTTTAAGGAAGGAAAGGGTGAGAGAGACGAGGCTTTGGATGGGGATGAGAGCGATTAAAAAGTTTGCATTGCAGAGTCAACCCTTTTCCTCGACTCATCGAACGACTAGTTGAGACTAATAGATAACGGTATTGTACCACAATTTCACATATCGTTAGCCGACGTTATTATATACTTCTCACCAGCTGCTCCACGAACACATGTCCAACCAAACCTTCAAGTATCGTAACTATAAGCGACCTTGACACCTCACTATCCGGACACCTGTCGCATTCCAGGCTTGCATATTAACTGTTGTGCTACGCACCTACACAAACGCCCTCTCCAGCATGCCTTACTCGCTACCCTCTCACAAAACAAGCTCAGCCGCAAGTGTATATACAGAAACAAACATCCCGACGGTTGTCACCATGCTGCCGCGTCGACACTGGACGACAACACCACCAGCAGCCCGACTCGCTGGGTCGGGTCAAGACATGTTGTCATGATGTCTGTACAACATTTCACAGGCACGGATGACACGTCGAGTTTGTCCTACAGCGCCCAAGCACAGATGTGTGAATCAATGTAGGAACAAGGCAGGGAGGGAGTGAATTGCTAAAAATAAAAATCTTATCAAGAATGGAACTATCTTTATTACTTCGTCCCCTTATCTAGATAGTGTTGAACGCACTTGCAAAAATACATACGCGACACGCATTTGCAGTGGAACGCGAAGGAAAAGAACCAGGATAGATGGCAGTGAGGTAAGGCTTAGGTATAGACATGAACTAGAAGGTTAATCATGAGCGTGTGAGACAAAAATACAAGCCATTTCCCCAATGAATATTTAAACGCTTACAGGACGAGACTAACAGCCAGGAAGCGCTTACAATGAGACGAGATCGTGTCTCGGAGTAGTGAAATGTTCAGAACGAATTGAAGAGCGACGTGGTATCAAAATGAAAGCCTAGTAGATATATGCCTCGCCAGCACAAACGACATCCTGCAAAGCACAAGCAAGTCGTCATCGAAACTTCACACGCGAAGCCACAAGAAAAACCGACCAATAGTTTGCCCAGAGAGAAAATATTTCAAACAAAATCCAATGCCTCCCAACTAGCCCTCATCGGCTTGCAACAGAAAAATAACATGGTATGTTGTGGTTCACGCATGTACTCAACCAACCCAACGCAGAGTAAAGTCAAACCCACAAGCAAAGACAAGTAGTAGAAAAGCAAAGAAAAAAGAGGTAAGCAGCGATTCCATATCCCTATACGTGCGACTCCTCTATCCCGGCTAGTCCTAGTACTATAAGCAATTCTTGAAGCCAAATAGGCCTATTAAGATGCACATAGCCTCCCCGCCGACATATATGCTTGGATGTCCAAGGAAGAGTTTAGACCAAAGAAGAGAGTAGTCTTCAAGATCAAAATATATGAAACACAAAGAAAAGGGGAGAAGAAGAAAACAAGAATACCATAAAAGCAGCTCGAATCTCCGAATGAGAGAAAAAGTAAATATAGATCAGGTCGTTCCGTCATTCCGTATCACCACCATACGGGTCTCTTATTGAGGCTGCTGCCCAGGGGTCCACCATTGCTGGGCTGGCGAATGCTGACCGGACCAACCCTGGGAAACCGAAGGCGCACCGGCTCCGCCTTGAGGCATGTATTGCCGGGGCGTCTGATCCGCGGGGTACATATTTTGTCCTGCACCATACTGCATACCAGCCATGCCGGGGAACTGCATGCTCTGCATCTGGCCAGAGCTAGACTGACGGAGATGTGAAGAGGGTGACTGTGAGGGGTGAGGTGCTTGGGACTGAGCAGTGTAGCTGCCATAACTGTGCTGAGGCGCCTGAGGCGTCTGTGGCCACATTTGACCTGATTGGTAGTTGTAGCCGGGCGTTCCTTGTGACATGGAGCCTGTGGAACCTGGAAGTGTTGGCCTGATGTTCGACTGTGTTGGTGAGTGAGCCATACCTCTCATCGGCGCCTGAGTAAGACTGCTCTGCGCGCTGATAGACTGTGAGTAAGGCGCGGTGGTCATCATCATCTGAG
Organism: Fusarium nodosum; assembly: GCA_014898975.1. Taxonomy (NCBI): domain Eukaryota; kingdom Fungi; phylum Ascomycota; class Sordariomycetes; order Hypocreales; family Nectriaceae; genus Fusarium; species Fusarium nodosum. Next base: position 6,804 of record JAAVUE010000184.1, on the reverse strand, counting down.
GGCTCTGCGTGGATACCAATCCAGGCTGCTGTGACATGGCCGTGGCCGTGGTATGGGGTGAGTGCGACGGTCGGCTGGTTGCAGTATTCGAATTATCGGCCGGGGCCACAGGCTGTTGGGTCAGATTGGAGGGAGGCTGCTCATGTGGACGACGCCAAATGCCCTGGAGATAGTCGTTGCGCATATCCCGTTGCTGATTAACTGACCTGCTGAAATCTGCGGCATGGTGAGCCTGGGCATTGAGCTCTCCGAGAGGTGAAGGGCGAGTCTGGTCTTGGTAAGCAGGGCCGGTGATCTCCTGACGAGGTCCGCCTTTGAGGATTCCCGAGTAATCGCGCGGCCGGGAGTCGCTGAGGTCTGATCCTAGTGTCAATCCGGGCATTCTTGTCGTAGTTCCGGGTGGTGGTCCGATCATACCTGGTTGAACAAGGTGCGGCTGCGGGGGGCCGGGGAACGGTCCTGGGTTGTTGCTATACACAATCTCTGGATGGGGTCCAGCCAGTAAGACGTTGTTCTGCTGCGCCTCAGCCGCCTCTCTTGCCTTTGTAGCACCGGGGCGCTTTTCGCCAGCTAGGTCAGCCTCAGTGAAGCCTTGTTTGCGAGCCTTAGTTTCCCAATAGTCATCGCGAACTCTTCGACCGTTGACAATCACACGGCTTCCAAATTGTCGGAACATTGACCTGGCGGTAACGATGGCAATTTGCCTGGAACGATACGAGAAGGGAAGGATTTCTTGCGCGACCAAATCATCCTTTTCTGCTTGGCTGGCGATAATCTTGAATAGCGACCTGTTCTTGTTAAACAGAAGATACGAGTCTCGGTAGCCTAGGACCCTGGCACACTCGGTGGCGAGCATGAACAGCTTATCTCCTCTGTTGGGAACCAGGAAGGTTCGACACTTGTATTCTCGACCTCCGTTCAATGTGCCGTTCTGCTGGACTTTCTTCTCTCCAAACTCGTCAATCTCGCGAGGCAGATATTCATCGCCGGATGCATTAAGCTGATCGGTTGTATGGTCTCGTACAGTTGGCAGCGCCTTTAGAGTCGACTTTGTTGGAGTAGTTTTGGGTGGCATTTGTGTCTGTGCTGGTGTATAGGCAGGGCTGGCTTGTGGCAACGTCGAGCCTTGAGATTGAGGAGTCTGGGGCGGAGGAATGGCCTGAGGGAGGGTCGAGGCTGCAGCCTGCCCAGGAGCCTCGGAAATGCTCCCCGAAGATCGTTTGTTCATTGGTTTGGTTCGTTTCCGGAGTGGCTTCGTATTACCTATGATTATAATAATGATTAGCACTTTCCCCTTGTACCAAGTGTTCAAGTAAACGCTGTGGCAAAAAAATGAGGCTAAATTGCAAAATAGCAGTTTCGGTTCAAAGAAAGAAAGAAAAAAGTAAATGATTGCGCTGTCTGGCACGAAGTAGTCAGATGTCGCAGAAAACATAGCGACATCAAACTACTTGTCCGCCGACATACCATCATCACCGGGCTGTAGCACGTTGTAAAGTAAAGGAGAATGGCTGCGCTTGAGCGAACGTTGCGATTGATGTGAAAGACCTATAACTTTACGACGCCTGTTAGCACGTTGGACCATGGGGTAAACGAAAACATGGTTGTGAAAGGTGGCGCAAGCGCATATCCCAGAGGAGGGACACGGGCGGCGCAGTGCGGGGCAAATGTATTCTCATGGAGTTTGTGCGCAACAATATTTGAGTTTGCGCGTGCTCATGATATGGCAGACTTATAGGTGAATAGTCTGAGAGATTGTGAGGAGAATGATATGGAGTTATTGAACTTACTAGGTGAGCTGAGGGCGGCGGGATTGATTGTCGCATTATCAGCGCCGGTTTGCTGGGCGGAGTACATGGCAAAGCTACCAAGCCGGCGGGAGACAGGGAGAGTTGCGACCACGGGAAGGTGATAGCGACGTGTCCTGAGATGTTTGGGCTGGCGAGCTGAAGGGTTGGAGGAGATGCAGGAGGGCAACGTCAGTCGCACGTGGTTGGCAGCCAGAAGAAGGCGCGTCGTGAATGGCGAATTGTCGATTATATGGTAAGCTAAAGTGGGAAACCTGCCTGGGCTTGTGATGTGAGACTTGACCAGCCAGGCCTTGGCTCGGAGTCAAGCGCAGGCCGGGACATAGACTCCAGCCGGAAGACGACCCAGACCGAGACAAGATCGTTGCAATCCAGACAAAGTGCGCGGTAGCGGCGGGATGGGCGTGCGACGAAAGGCGAACAAGAACCAGACAAGAAACGAGACAGAATAAGACAAAATAACGAAAGACAGGGCCGGAAAGAAGCAAGTGCCAAAATCAAGTGAACAACCGATCAAAAAAAAAAAAAGTCAAGATATTGAAAGAAAAAGGTGCGCTGAGTTTACCTTTGTCGGGTGATGGAACTGTATGCGATGCAGACGCGGATCGCGTTGTGCAACGGCTGCGACAACGACGACGTCAAAAAGAGGCTCACGAACGAAGCGCAGCTATCAATCAGCGCAGAGCGCGCGAGACGAAAGAGCGTTCGCGTAACAAAGGATGCTCGACAAAGTCGTCGAATACTCGAGAATACGCGTTGATTGATAACAGGATGGCTAAACGATGCGCTGCGATGCGACGGAGCGGGTGTGTGCGAGTGTGATGGCGGAAAGCCGATGGTGGATGGAGGGTTAATGATGGACGATGGAGATAGGGATGGGGATGGGGATGGTATGGTGGCAGGCAGGTGGGAGGGGACGGGACTGCGTGCTGAATCTAAATGGTGTGTGTGAGGGGAGCAGGAGCTAGGCTAGTGCGCGCAGCTAAAAGGCAGCTAGCTATAGGCAGGTAGGTACCTTCCTTGGTGCAGTAATAACTGGGAAATCTGGGAATCAGTCAGTCCAGTCGCACTTGCTTGTAAGTGGCGACGTTGGGACCGGGAAGCTAGGAGTAAAAAGCACTCTTGGAGGGGTAAGAGCACGCTGGGACAGAAAGGGAAGGATCCAATCAGGTAACCCTGAAATGGTTCAAGAAGCAGAAGAGTCCACAAAATAATGTCAGGGATCTCAGGATCAAAGAGCCAGAAAGAAGACCCAACCTAATGCCCAAAGGAAGTGAAGAGAGAGAGAGGAAGAGGCGGCGACGGCGGCGGCGGCGGCGCAGCGGGGGAGGGGTGCGTCAGCGGAAGATGAGTGACTCTTTAACCCCAAAGAGTGAGTGAGATGAGTCGAGAGTTTGCAATACGGATGATTGCGCGCCAGTAATAATAACCTGTTTCTTTGCTTGCTTGCTTGCTTGCACAATAGGTCCTACATGCACTGTACCAAGGTATGGTATGGTATGCAGTGTAGTATGAGATAATGCGACAGAGGAGGCGCCGCGCGTGGTTGTGGAGAAGAAACGAGGTTGAAGAAGCGAGCGTTCCGTCCAAAGCGGAGGCTATTTAGCGCCTTAGCTGTACCGTACCGAAACGTAGCGCAATTTGTGGTTCAACGTTAGCACGATAGGATGCTATGCGATCGCTGCCTGTAATATGATGGGAGGGATATGATATGATATGATATGACGAGTGTATGTGCTCTTTGTAAGAGAATGGCGCATGCGGGCTGAGAAAAGTCCCAGTCGAGTTGTTGAGTGAAATGTGTAATGAGGAGGCAGCAGCAAAGATTCGCAATCAACAATATAACATATCGCGACTCGAGCAAGAGAGGGTTTAGACAGGCAATAGTTGCTGATACTTGCTGCGCTCTATAGATGCACCTGGTGTGCGCGCGTGTGCTGTATTGCTTGGAATTCGATATTCAAACCAAGGACAAACAGGCGCAGAGAAGACGCAGCTCTGCTGGTGCTTCTGTTTGCCGCTCAAGGTGGTGGTGATGTGCAAGATGATGGATAATAGTATGCCACATGCGACTGAGGGTAAAACGAAGCTGTCAGTCGTGTAGCGAGCAACACAAAATACTGATGGTGCCGACGATGCTTAACGACCGTACTTCCAGTCTGGGCGAGGCGGTTGTTTGATAGACAGATAGATAGGCAGATCAGATAGATGGATGGTTTATTGTAGGTGCGGATGGATGGTCCCCGGCCTTTCTTGGTAGGATACGATGATGGAGGAGAGGAGGAAGAGGAGGAGTGAGTGGGACGTAGGTGCGGTTCAGTCCAGTAGAAGCCTGCTGGGCTATCAAAGAAGATGGAGGGGGAGAAGGGTTTACCGTTGGAAAGACGGCGCGATTGAGGGAGACGGATGACGAAGGATGGTTGGTTGAGATGGCGCAAGCCTGGGGGAGGGGGGATGCGAGTGGGGAGTCAAGCCAAGATGATAGGCACGAACAAGGCTAAAAGGGCAGGGGAATGAGAACTGTGGTTGGCTCTAGGAGCAGCTGGGTGTGTCCCTATACATGAAAGAGGTCAGACATAGTGAGCAAGAGGAGTCAACGAGGTCAAAGTCAAGGTCAAGGCGGAGTCGAGTTTTGTAGAGATAATGATGATGGTGATATGGTCATTCAAAGACGACATGGAATGCGGTGTAGGCGGCACCGGCGGGTTGAGGTGACAGCATAGCATGTAAAGGCGACATTTCCAAGATAAGATGTCGTTGTTGATTGACATTAGTTATGTACGAGATTCAAAACAACATGGTCCAACTTCCTAGGATAGACGCATACATCAACATCCGCATCATCAGCATCGCTAGGCCCTTTCTTAGTTCAGCTTTGGCTAAAGCCCAGCGATTATCTGACCAGTCTCTCGGGCAGTAAAATGTCATCGTGCAAGGTTATTGAGCGAGGTTCCAAAGAAAGTGAAACCCAAATCAGAAAATAGCACAACGGCTGAACCCCACGGTATGTATAATTAGTCCTGGTACTGTACTACATGTAGGCTAGAGGTCATGGATGGATGATCTAGTCTCGGATGTCAGTCAGCAACCAATGTCGAGAAGGAGCAGTACGCTGGTATTAGAAACATTCTGATGATGGTTGTTTCGGTCCGGGTATAGTAGCCTATATTATGGGTTGGATATAGGGCACGTATCTTTTCATTGCAACGGGAGGAAACTTATTGCGTTTGTAAAATGCAAACTGTTTCTTGAAAGCCCACAGATGGCATTAAGTTACGGTCCTTTTTGGCATATTCCTCCGCGACATCCATCCACTAAACTAAGCACCTACCTACCTTTTCGACATGAACCAAGACCTGCGAATAAGACAGATATAAATGCTTTAGCATACCGGGGCTTGTAGTTGATTGAGGCTGTTCCGAGACTAAACTTCACGTCAACTGTTTCCTGTCCCCGATTTTATGATGGGTAAGGCAGGAATCCAACAATAGTGCCGCAGCTCAGGACTTGGATCGATATCGATTAGTAGTTTTAGGGTCGGCGAAGAACCTCGCCGCCTCTGACCCGCTATACCGGGTCTGATTGTTGCACCATGCTGTAGTTTATGTATGTGTTCCATTCTCTGTGACGGGGGTGAGTGAGGGCGTGCCGTTCTGCGCAAGCGCCTTCTGTTACTTTCTTTTGTTCGGGGGTACGGGGTCTGTCGCAGTGCTAACTGCATGCAGATTCCATTACATTGTTAGTAGCTCTTCTTTAGCGACATGAAACCATGTTGCTTTTGCTGCGCCGCAGAGCTTTACAAATAATGAAGCATTTTCTTTCCCACAGTACAGTACATAAGACGGGTTATGTTCAGCTTCCAGCCGTTGCGAGTATGGAACCAGTATCGCTCCAAGCTTATTAATTTTGGATAAATAGGTACCCATGTACATACTGCCAAAAATACACTGAAAGTCGTCCATGCTTGACTAGCTTCATTGTCGTTAACATGATTTGCATCTCTCGGTCTGGCCAGGGTGAGTGCGATCTATCACGATGCTCACCGAAGTGGCAGTCCAAGTCTCGCACAGGAAACCCTTCAAATGCCGTGTTGCGTCTTGTGTCTCACCTTTTTTGGCCCGTGATATGTGTCTCATATTGTGCATTTACCAGCGTCTGACCCACATCGTATGTCTGTGAAGTGGTCTCACTTTGGAAACATCCAAAAACAGAACGCCATCGAGCAAGTTGTTGCCTTCTTTTTTGTTAGTTCAGGCTCATTCCATTCCCTCCATGGATGAATGTCTCTCTTCATGACATGCATTGCCCACCGAGATACAGAACCCTGAACTTTTGATAGGTATCGATTCGCGGAACATTCGTAGTGAGGGTTTAGTAGAGCAGCCTTGATACAGTTGATGAGAAGCTACCTGGCGATTAAAGCGGCAATCGATGGTTTCGTAGCCTGGCTCTCCCTGAATGGTGGATCGCAAAAGTGAATCATGAATCTCCCGAACGAGTTGAGAGAAACACTCAATCGTTTTAATAGAGATATGTGTGAAGATGTCGAGAAGCAATGGAAGCGCTAAAGTTAGTCAGCCACTTACAAGGAACCCACCTGTAATTAATCCACATTGCGAATCGGGCTCCTGGTGTTTGGCTCAGCCGAGTCGATCAACCCGTCCGTAACCCCAGAACCATGAAGCTAGCACGGACATGTTCCGCTCAACCGAAGAACCGACGACTACTGAAGCTCGTCATCCCCGTTGCTTGTGGATGCAGCATGCGCCATCCCAGATAACATATTGAAGGCAAGTCATGTTCAGGGCCTGGCTTGAGATATCCATCAAACAACTGATATATAGGTAGGCACCTAAGTAAATAGTCAGCAGCCGAAAGTAGGTAGCTGTGAATGATAGACAGAAGCAGGATGGAGGCTAGGAGGGGAGGTGCGGGAACGATCGCCCCCAAAACCCCCAGACCACACCAATTCACATTACAACCCAACCTACCAACC